>CAODLS013911067.1:0-17344 GCA_948243855.1 Flueggea neowawraea
GAAGTAGTTTCTTCAAATCAATGGCAGAGATATTCTTTCGTTAAGGTAGGATCGATCTTAGAATCAAAAGGCGCGGATGAAACAGAACAAGTGGAGTTGGCAAAATACCCTACAAGTTCGCGGAAAACCGATAGGATCAACTAGGGATGGAGGCAGGTGGGCGCGCCGGCGGAAGAACCCCTACATCCCCCACCTATGCTCCACCCAACCCTAGGTCATCTCCCCCCATCCCCTCTTCTTCTCCTCTGGCTTTGCAAGGCTGTAATGGCGTCGCTTAGCTTTTTTCGTTCCGCAATTCCAAACTTCGAGTTCGATGGTTCGATCTCCTACCTCTGTCGTTTGCTACGCCTCCTCGCCGTTGCCCGACAGGCCCACATCTAATAATTTCCGATTCCGTCCCTACCTTCATCCACTTTGGTTAATGGACTCATTTAGTATTATAATACATAATGTATAATATATATTCTTCAAAAAATAACATATAATATATATTAATAATTAGTAATAAATAAATAATAAAGATAATATATTTTTAATAAAATATTATATATTTTATGATGTGGTTACCAAATGAGTCAGGAAATAAATTTTAAAAAGTGGCAACGTGGATGGATCCGTCTAAGAGGTTATGCCTTTATCCACTTTGGTTGATGGACATTGTTAAATTTATTAGGAATTTATTAATGTTGTTGATGATAATGAGATGTGATGTGTTGTCTTGTTTTGGCTTCGCGCATGCTTTTGATTGATTCCATCGTCGTCTTCATGAGTTCTTGATTGCTTGGGAACCCACCACCCCACGTTTCGCCCGCCTGTCCATGCGCCTGTTTCAATTGGGCTCCACCATGGACTGGCCGTTGGGTTGGGTCTGATTTTGTTTCGGCTTCGGTCTTGATGTCTAAGCTCAGCCTTCGGAAAAGCCCTGGGCTTAAACATGTGAACTTAAGTCTGCTCTTAATGTGAGCGAACCTAGGCCATCTTTATCCATGGTGGTTTGGTTCGATGAAAAAAATTGGACCTTGTGGGCCAATGAGCAGAAGAATTATTTAAAAAAATTTAGGAATTGTTTTTTTTTTATCTTAAACTGAATTTTAGGAATGGCTTAGTAGGGGTAAATTGGAAGATTGTCTTGTTTGGTTCAGGAAAATTTCCTATTTCTTGGAAAGCCAATTTCACACTTTTCTGTAATCCCAGGATGTAACTTCTTGTAAAAAAGATTGAAAACATAAATGTCCTCAGATATTCAAAAAGGGTATGTCATCATCATTTTACATAGGTGTCATTGAGTTTATACATATAATTATTTTATGAATTTACTCTAGAGATATAGTAATGTGAAGAAAATAAAACTATTTCAAGCACTGACAGAATTAGAAAAGTCCCTTACCACTACAAGAAAATGGTTGTTTTGCGACCAATTTTGTGTCGCCATTTTTGCGACGAATTTGTCGCAAAAAGATGAGTTGACTATTTTGCGACCAATTCATCACAAAAATATTTTTTTCAACAAAATTTGCGACGAAACGACAGTTTGTGGCAAAACTTTGCGACCAAATCAATTTTCCTCACAAATGTTGTGACCCAATAAACTTTCGTCGCAAAAATTGCGACCAAAACAAGTTCCTTGCGCAAATTTAGTGACCAATTCGTCACAAAATGATTAATTAAATATTTATAAATTAATTGATCCATTTATAATATTCAAGCTTTTAAATTTCATTAATATAACAAATTAATTGTTTGTAATGTTATATTTCTTAATTTTGAAGGAATCGCATACTGATTTAACTAATAAATAGTATAATAAATAGGTTCGACTTACTAACCTCGATTCTAGCGGAAGCTAGCAGCGGAGTAGGACCAGTTTTATGTTGGTCTTTCGAGCAAACCACGGTTGAAATGTCAACGGGAGTGCTCGGTTCTTTCGCAGTCTAGATGCCATACATGATCTGTGCAGGACTCTGGACAGGAGGCCGAACCTCACTCTCTCCCGATTGAGAGCTCTATCTCTCTCTCTCTCTCTCTCTCTTTATGTGTTGTCGGAGTTGTGAGAATGGAAGGAGCAAGGCTCATTTATAAAAGCCTCAATCAGGTTCGTGTGCCTAACGATCCTTACGGGCCCATTTCATTCCCAACTCAATTGAGCTTATCAATTGGTCTCGGTTCACGATCTCGATTCATAACATGACCAACCGGATTTGGTTCTTCTCAATTGGACTTTCCAATTGGTCTCGACCTACGGTCTTGGTTCACACATTGACCGACCGAGTTCGGTTCACCCGTAATGGGCGAACCATTTTTTTCCAACATCTCCCACTCGCACGTGACGGTACCTTAACTCGTCATGTATCATGATGAAACTAATTTCAATCATGATGAAGATTTCGTGTCATACAGGCAAATAGACTGCACGACCAACATACGATGAAAGTGTAATTGCTATACACTTGTTAGGGTTATATAACAGCTCATATCTCAATCCTGCTAGAAGGCTTCTCTCGTAGAGCAACTCCTTTCTACCAAAGTGTATGCAACAACAACCCAAACTGCTGGAAACTTATGCCTTCCCCTAGTTCGTAACTACACAATCGCTTCTTTCGAACTACTCGATCTCACGAAAGCTTTACTCATGGTTCATACATCATGTGCCACGCTACATGAGAGTCGACTAAGCAAACATTTGAGACTAGTGCGAATGCGTCTAGAAATAAACTTCCCCTCTTACACAGACAATCCACATAGATAAGTTTACTTTCCCAGCTTGACATGCTTGGTTGAATCAATCATGACCATTAATGGCAAGTTAGAGTAGACAAACTTAACTATATGTTCTGAATGTGTTAAGGGTTCTAAGGGTAAATAGTACCGAGAACCACATGTTCACGGCAGTCTCACACTAGAAAAAGTGAGATCTTTTATCAATCTTTTTCATTCCTATGGTCATGTATATAACACACATGGTATGTGTTGGGTTTCTTATGCGAATAAACATCTAATGTGCGCAGCGAAAAAACAACAACATCACACAACAAACATCCAGGAATACTATATGTAATCATAATTAATAAAATGAGGCTGAACATGTGTACCTATTTTACTTTGTCGAATTGTCTTCTCCAAAACAAGGCTGGCCGAATTTGATTTCTCCTTCCTCCTTTGTTTGTGCCGAATGCAATTGACTTAGGGACTGCCAAAAGACGACTCCCATCTAATCTCTCACACACAAAAGATTGATGGTTATGGCTATATGTGCTAGCACTAAAAGACTCTCTTTATTGTCTAGTGAAATTCGGTTTTTGGAAGAGCTAAAGAAAACGTTTTTCTTTTCCTCCTTTTTTTGTGATTGTCGAACCCTAAGTTAGCCCCCCAAGTGAGAATCAAATTCTCTCTTTTATATCTTAGGATTTCGGCTAAGGAATGATAGAAAACCCTAGCTGAATTTGGGAATCACATTCTCTTTCCTCCAAATTAGGGTTTCGGCTAAGGAAAGGCAAGGAGAGAAAATATGAGTGTCACTCAACCCTAGCCCTAGCTGAATATTTCAAGCATAAGTGAGAGAATCAAATCCTCCTATTTAGCTTTTAGGGTTTCGGCCAAGGAAGGGAGAAATCCTAGCCAAAATCTTCTCTTCCTTTTCTTTCCTTTTTAAGTAATTAATTAAATCTTATTAATTAATCACTCTTCCTAATTATTTTCCCATAAGGCCGAATTCTCAATCCTCCTCAATGGATGTGCCGAATTTCATATTAGGCCCATTTAATTATGTTTTAAATCATTGACATAAATTAATGGTCCGGCAAGAAAAACATTCTTAGCAATAACCCGGATCTTTATTGTGTGGAATTCTAGGTTTTAAAGGTTAAAATTTTTTGTTATTTTCGCTGTCATGTAACCATTTAAGTTTATGAATGTCATTAAATTAGTCATGAATTCCAACACTTACGAGTGGAAAATGGAGCAAGAGTTGTTGAATTAACTATAGGAAATTATTATTTAACTTTGCTAGTGGACTTGTTTTATAATTATCGAGTTGTTATTATGTTTTTGCTATGAGTAAAAACATCATTTCTCTTTCTTGTTTAGACAATGATAGTTTTCATTTTATTATTAAGAATAATATTCTTTCCATATATCATGGAAATATATTTTATGGTGTTGTAACATTATCTCTGTCTTTAAACTTGAAACAAAGTAAGCTCATCTATAAAATTAATAAAATGTTAAAAATCAAACGATTTAAACTAAACCTATTTTTGGCATTGTCGTTTGGGCCATGCAAGTGAGAAATGCATATCAAAACTCCACAAAGATGGGTTACTTCACTCATTTGATTTGGGATCATTTGATACATATGAATCTTGTTTGTTAGGTAAAATGACTAAGAGTCCTTTTATATACAAAGGTGAAAGGGCCAATGAACAATTAGGCCTAATACAAGCTGATGTATGCAGACCTTTCAGTTCAAGTGCTAAAGGAGGTTATTTGTACTTCATCACCATCACTGATGATTTCAGTAGATATAGATTTATCTATCTTATGAAACACAAATCACAATCCTTTGAAAAGTTCAAGGAATTCAAAAGTAAAGTACAAAACCAACTTGGCAAGAATATCAAAGAACTTTGATCTAATCGTGGTGGACAATATTTAAGCCAATAGTTTGACAATCATCTTATGGAGTGTCGGATTGTCTCAAAACTCATTCCTCTAGGAACGCCCCAATGAAATGACATGTCTTAAAGAAGAAATCAAACTCTATTAGATATGGTTCGATCGATGATGAGTCAAATAGATATTCCAGTATCATTTTAGGGTTATGTGTTAGAACTTGTTGCATTCATACTTAGCCAAATTCCATCTAAATCTGTAAAAAAACATCATATGAGATATGCTATGGGAAAAAGCTCATAATGTCTTTTCTAAAGATTTGGGAATGCGAATCTTTAGTGGAACGACAAGTTTCAAACAATTTAGCACCTAAATCAAAGAAATGCATATTTGTGGGGTATCCAAAGGTAACAAGAGGATATTATTTTCATAATTGTTCTAATAACAAAGTGTTTGTTGCTCACAACGGTGTCTTTTTGGAAAAGAAATTTATTTTCAAAGGAATTAGTGGGAGTAAAGTACTTCTTGAAGAAATAAAGAACCACAAATAACTACTGAAGATGGAACAAAGATTCAAGATATGATTCACAAGATGTTATGGATGTTTGTTTTGGTGCCCTAGTCCAATCAAATATGTACATTGTCATTCGATTTATCATTTATTAAAGATGCATTTTATTTTATATCTATCAATTATTATAATATCTTTTATGAATATAAAACCTCCATGAATAGTTTATTCTTTCTTAGGTCATCAAGTTTGACTTGATAGTAAAACCCTAAAGTTAAAAGAATATTATTCTAAATGTCCTTAATTGATTACTATCATGGGAATGATAATGAATTAAGATTAGTATGTTGGTAACTGGATAATCACTTTTTACTGATTATGGATGTGAAGACATCACTTAGAACCTAGATACATATTAGGGAATATGTACTGGGCTAGCCCGATATGAAAACACTTCATGGATTGATGTCACAAGTACCTTTCTTACAGTGGTGATATTTGAGTCATTTGGCTGAAACTCACTATCGATTCCTACACGAGAAATCACATGTTTTGACTTTGTCAAACGTTATCCGTAACAGGGTAACAATAAATGCTATGATTGGATATGTCATGAATCTTGTAGATGAGTGATATTTGTGATGAATTTGTTCCTCTTATGAAGAGTGATATCTATTGACCACCTGATGAGTAAGATTGATGGAATGTATGCATACTCAAATAAATTGATAAAATGGTTTATCGATGTCATTTGTATATCAATCTAATTAGCATCAAGAAACGAATTAAGCATCGAAGGTTCACTTTTATCCATGCCTTATGCTTAATCG
The DNA here is from genome assembly GCA_948243855.1 of Flueggea neowawraea. Lineage (NCBI taxonomy): Eukaryota > Viridiplantae > Streptophyta > Magnoliopsida > Malpighiales > Phyllanthaceae > Flueggea > Flueggea neowawraea. The sequence continues at coordinate 5,950 of CAODLS013911067.1, forward strand.
AGATATCGTGAGACAAAAAGACTAAATATCAAACTGTGAAAGGTTAAACTCGGTTTTGGATTGCCATAATATATTACTAGATACCACTTATGGACTATGTGCCCAAGTAGTAAGACAATGCCCATCGTCAAATTCGAGTGGACATATTAGGTCGCACACTAAAACTAGTTGGATCAACTCACGAATATTCTCTCTTATAGTAATTGAATTATTAAGTTGATTAATTTGATTAATCATTAATAATTCAAGGTTTGATGATGTATATCTTAAATATGATATAAGAAATAATTCATTAATGTAATGGACTTTTAATATAAATGACTAATTATTAAGATTAAGCATGATTGAGTATGTTATTATGTGTGACATAATTTCGGCCCATGTAGATTAATAGGAGAGTGATTTCTCTGATGATAATATATCATGTAATTAAAAGTTCAATAATATTAATTAGTCCACTTTACAATTTGGCACATCTCTTATTGTTTAGGATAAAATTCGGCTCTCTTATTTTTTAGGAGCCCTTATTTTTGTGCAATAAGGAGAATAAAACCTAGTCCATATGTATCTAGGAAATTCGACACACTACATTATTAAAGAGGAGTTCCAATTCTTGTAGGACAAGTAAATGAAACCCTAGTACACATTGATTATTGTTTTCTATGATTCTATATATAGTTGGTTGAATTTCAACACATGGAGAGGCTTGGCCGAATTTGTGAGTCACTTATAAAGAGAGAAAATTATTTTGTGAGACTAGAATAGACATTCTTAAGTGCTAGTACACATCGCCAATTCAAGCAAGCTTGTTTGTGTGGATACCTTTAGACATGTTAAAGCAAAGGCAACGTGAGGGAAAGGAGATTCGGTTTTGAGCACTGAAAGCTACACCAACACTCCATTCAGTCATACGTTCAAGCATTGGTTTTAAGGTAAAACCCTAACCCTAATCGTATATCTTGATGTGCATGGATCCTTGGTGGAATTCTAGATTTAAAATTTTTGTTATTTCCGTTGTCATGTATGCTTATGAATGCCATGAAATTAGTCACGAATTCCAACAGTGGAGTCCATATCTATAACACAAGGCCCAAGAAGGTCTGGTAAAATTCGTCATAAGCCTAAGAGATATGCATTTCTCATTACTAACGATAAAAGAATTGTTCTTGTAGATCGCAATGAGCCTACAACCTACTAAGAGACAATTGTAGATCCAAATTCTATAAAATGGAATGAAGCCATGAAATCAGAAATGCAATATATGTATGATAACCAAGTTTGGAACTTAGTGGATCCACCTGATGGAGCCAAGATCATTGATTGCAAATGGATCTACAAGTTACAAGCCGACGGGATCTTCAAAGCAAGACTTGTTGCAAAATGTTTTAAACAAACTCATGGTATCGATTATGATGAAACATTTTCACCAGTCATTATGCTCAAATCCATTATGGTTCTTCATGCCATTGTAGTATATTATAACAACGAGATATAACAAATGAATGTCAAAAATGCTTTCCTAAATGGAAACCTCCTTGAGGATGTGCACATGACACAACTTGAGGGTTTTGCCGATTCTAAGAATCCTACTAAGGTGTGTAAGCTTCAAAGATCCATTTATTGATTGAAGTAAACATCTTGAAGTTGGAATCTTTGGTTTGATGAAGTGGTCAAGGAGTTTGGATTCACCAGAAATAAAGATGAGCCTTATGTGTACAAGAAGGTTAGTGGAAGTGCTATAGTATTCTTAATGCTATAGTGGAAGTGCTATAGTATGTTGGCAACATCTTAATCATTAGAAACGGCGTTCCAACCTTGCAGAGTGTTAAGACTTGGTTAGGAAATTGTTTCGCAATAAAAGACTTAGGTGAAGCCTCACATATTCTAGGGATACAAATCTATAGAAATAGATCTAAGAGACTAATAGGACTAAGTCAAAGTATGTATATCGAAAAGGTGCTAAGGAGGTTTATCATGCTAAATTTCAAGAAATGAATAATTCTCATGGTTCTTGGAAAACCATTAAACAAGGCATGATGTCCTACAACAAGGCAAGCCAGATACTACATGAGTAAGATCTCATATGCTTTTGCTATTGTATCCATTATGTATGTCATGCTTTGTACACGCCCTGATATCACATTTGCTTTGAGCATGACAAAGTCATTGGATCGCAATCAAGAATATCCTCAAGTACTTGAGAAGAACTAAGAATGTTTTTTTTTGTCTATGGAGGGCAAGAAGGCGAACTAGTACTAAGTGGTTACACTGATGCTAGATTTCAGTCTAACCATGATGATTTCATATCGCAACCTAGTTATGTGTTTTTTCTGAATGGAGGTGCAGTCATTTAGGGAAGCTCCAGCAAGATATTATGGTCAATTCTACTACAGAGTTTGAATACATAGACACGTCAGATGCAGCAAAGAAAATTGTTTGGCTCAAGAAGTACATCACTTGTTTGGATGTCGTCCCAAGTATTGCAAACCCAGTAAACTTATATTGTGATAACAATAGGGTCATTACTCACGCCAAATAGCCCATATCACATCAAAAAACCAAACACATACTTAAATGATTTCACTTTATTCGAGAGATAATCTGTCATGGCCCGTTTTCGGACCATGATAGACGTACAAGACTAACCAACCTAAAGGCCCAACCCATCTCGCATAAACCTCGGAGGATCAAACTTACCACCCAGCTTATTCAATTGTTAAAATATTTATTAACAGAGTGTATAAAACATACATTTTCGTAAATAAATTATCCATATATCATAATATGATTTAATAAGTCAAAATACAATTAGAAATATTAATCAATAAATTTCAAAAAGGAAAAATACAAAAGTGTACCAAATAACCCACTAGAAACCGGTATGGAGTGCTAATACCAAAAAAAAAACGTAGAGCCTGAACAAGAAGGCACTCACAAACACTATAACATGTCTTACTGGGATCGAAGATGTCGGACAAATGCTGAGCCAAAAATCAACCTGAAAATAGGAATAAAAATAAACAAAGAAAAGGAAGGGGTGAGAACTCAGTGAGGGATAGTACTTCAGAGCGGCTCCATGCCTCAAATAAACCGTTTTGAAAATATTTTTAAAAACTACTGCATGTAGATATGTTGATATACATACATAAACACACTAGCTATGTAGTAATAGTTTCTGAAATTCATTTTGAAATCGTTCGCATCCTCAGCAAACAAGAAGCAATCATATAGATTAAATTAATAAATAATTTTAATAAACATATTAGTTCTCAATATATAAAATCGATTATAATATTCACCTTTCAACTATTCATTAAAAATAAGATTTATTTTTTAAAATATTTATAGAGAAAAATATTAAAACCAAGCACAAAATTTGATTCTGAAAATGTTTATTAAAAAAATAATATTTTAAGATTAACTGAAAATCTGATTGGGACGAAACTGAGCTGAACCAAAGTAATCTAAACTGAATTGATCTAAATTGAACCAATGTGGACTAAGCCACCTGACTTTTGTGTGTGGCCGCACACACAGTATTACCACCAATCCTGGTAATTGGGTCTTGACTGATCAATGATATACCATAGGCAACGCTTCTCCATAGCTGAGTGTGCCAAGTCTTAGAATTTATAGATATATATGTAATATTATATGCCGAAACATATTTAAATAGTTTTGACTGCAATAGACATGCAGAATAAACAAAACATTTACTACGAAAAATAGTTCCAAGTACTGAACTGAGTATTTATCCCAAAAATTATACTCAAATCTAGATGGAATATTTATTACTAAATAAATTTAATTTCGGAAACACAATACTTATTTCAAACAGAATATTTGTATCATAAATTATTCTTAAATTTCAAATAGAATACATGTTGGGAAAAATATTTTAAAATCTAAATAGAATTTTTATCTCGAAAAATCATAATAAATATCAAATCTCAATATTTATTTCAGAAACCAAAATAATTTTCAAAAAAACTGATTTTCACAGTAAAAGTGACCACATAAGTCAGATTTTATCATTTCCAACCCATTATTAATCCAGATTACATACAGAGGTCAAGCACATCAAAAACATATATAGATTTCAGATGACACAGCCTATGTGTCTAAAGCTGCTATCGCACTCACTTGGACGACCTGGTACTAATCCAGTCGCGGTCCACCGGTGAATGATTGATCGTCTCAAATGCCGAACGAAGCTGATAACAAAAATTATTATACAGATATTAGACGAGGTAACAATGACATTTATGAAATGTGCATATAATGCAGATGCGAACTCGAACCATTGTGCAACACCCCAAAAATCTATTTCAAATGAAGATCTAAATCTATAATAAAAATCTAATCGTCCATGTAAAATTACACTCATCCTTCTAAATTACTTAAATCATCACCCAAATATTTTTATTCATAATAATTTTTCATCAATCTCACCAAAATTTCAATAAATCATTAAGACTAAAATTTAATTCATCCAAATAATTCTTACAACTTAGAACATTCTTCAATCTCTATAATCCAACAAAAGACCCATTCAATTCTTGATTAAATCCATCATTATCCATCAACAACCAACTAGAAGTCATTACCAACCCAACTAAATTCATTCAAAAAAATTCGGATTTAACATGACGTATTCAAGAACAGAATTCAAAACTCCAAAACCAAGTTCAATCTATCCATTCCAACCTCATTCTATGATAAACCATTCAAAACCGTCATTAATTTCGCCGAAACAAGCACCAAATTCGGATTAAGTACTCAAACCAGTCACAAATGCGACCCCAACACAAAACTCTACATTCAAGCAAATCTAAGTCAAACCCATACTAAATCTATGCATTTTCAACCATAATCCATCATTACCCATCATTCCTAAACATTCATACCATCACAAAAAATCAAATTTGGCATCCAAAAGCTCAAACCGTTGCCCATTCAACTCAAACAAAACCCATCTATTCTTCCATGAAAATGAAGAAAAAAGAGAAGAGAGAGAGAGAGAGAGAGAGAGAGAGAGAGAGAGAGAGATCTTTACCTTGACTTGAGCAAAAGATGATAGAAGCAAAAGAGACGGAGAGAGCGAGCATAGATTGTTGAGAGAGAAGTGAAGCTTGGGTGAGAGATACGAAAAAAAAAATGGAGAAGAAAGAACAGAGGGCTAATTTTAATTTATAAAGACGAGACGTGCAACGCACTGTTTGGTGCATGTTTTCCCCTTTTTTTTCTTGTTGCTACTACATAAACGCCAAGTCGGCAACACAACACATTCACTTTTTGTTTTTGTTTTTGTTTTTTTCTTTCTTCCGAAACGGCATCACATTCAATTATTCTTTTTTTTCTTTTTTCATTAAAAATAAATCGAAAGACAATAAAAATGCATACCCACTTTTTAATTATCTTTTTTTTGTCAAATTCAAAGTGTTACATTGACAATAAAAATTGAAAAAAAATAAAATTAATTAATAGAAAACAACAAATATAATCATATATAAGGTTGTAAAATAATTTAAAATATATTTCTTTAACTGTAAAAAATTAAATTGTATTAAAAAAACAAAATAACTATATCAATGTAAACTAATTTATATTTTTTTAAAAATAAAAACCATATCTATTTTGCATAAATAAAATTGTTCTAAAAGACTATTTTATCAAATTATAAAAATTTTAAAAATGCAGAATGTTGTATACTCCTCCCTTAACTCAAATTTCTTGAAGATTCATATTAGAAGGACTACAGAGATACATCAGACATCAATACAAATCTAGGGGATCCCGTGTTGAAAAAACAAAAAATGGTTTGACAACGAACAAATGCCCTGATTTGGAGTGGAAAACAGTTTAGAGTTATGTAACAGATGTTTAAGGAATACTAATCGTTGATAGATACTAGATACCGACAAAAACTGGAAATGTTGGGTAACGCACGTAAACGGAGCATCGACGTACATTGTCTAGAGGAACAATGATCTTGTGCGAAAGCAAACTAATAACGCTCATTAAGGCATTTTAGGGTGTTCGAAGTGTATTAAACGGACAGCAGCATTCTTGCTATGTTATATTACCTCATTATTGCTAATATCAATAGATGTAAAATTGTAGAGTTTCCATATCCAAATCTTAATGAGATTTATCTTTAATGTCTTATAAGAATATAATTTGCTCCTCGTATACTATGCTCCACCATATTGTGTATAACAACTTCCTTATCATGAAACAACCTCCCGGAGTAGTATTGTATATTTTCCTCTCTCAAACCGATTCCTTTACATTCTCCTATCTAATTAACAAGAATCCAATAATAATTCAGTAAAAACAGTAATCATACAAATTCCATTCTCGATCATTATTATAGCCTAAACTGACTTAAACCCATTACATTCAAACTCTCCAAAGTGTAATCTAATCGTTTTTATTATCATACTTTACAATGAAATCAACGTCTCGTAATAGCAAATATTTATCGTCTCCAAGTCTGTCATTCTCATTTAGAACTCACTGATTCTTAAGTTTAATCGTAGTCATCAATTCATCCTTAATAATGTTAATTACATTATGTAAGAAATCTATAACCACTATACTAATCGTAATGATTTTGAACTCCTTGATAGCATTAGTAATGTTTTACTACAAAATTCCTTATAGACGACAAATTCGAGTCCACAGCCATATTAATATTTTATCACTTAGCTCTCTATGCATACTGGACAATTCTCGTTTTAATCTGCGACAAATCATTATTCATTCATCAACAACCTCAATTATAGTTACTCGAAAACATGATTTGTACGTTAACTCTAAATCTTATAATTTATACTTACTAGAGTTAAATAATTTCCTCAATATATGATATTCTAACAAATTATTAAGCTTGTACAAGTATTAACCATAGATTTCGTCACTCAGTTTAATATTAGAAAAGCTCAATTCAATCTCATTGATCAATCCCAAGTATCAACATATCCACTTCTTCTCGATTCCTTAAATACTCGTCATTACTGTCACCCACCATGCTGACAAATTAATCTCAATCCATTCTAAACCAACGCAACAATAAATTTCGTGTACCTACCAATGAGACAAGATTAAACAATGTTACATATCACTCATAACGACCATATTTGATCTGTAAGATTACCATAAAAATATAGCTTCCTCAATTCTCCACTGACAATAATCAAATCTCTAGCCGATCCTAGAAATCCACCACACTCTCTACAACTAAACAAGTGAGTCATCCGTCCTCAAAATGATACCAACAAATTCTTGCACTACTACATCAATTAAGATCTCATAACAAAATAATTAAGAAACCTCGACTAAACATAATCTAACAAGGTACTACTAACCCCGCATATCTGATTAAGACGAACACTGCAAAGGAATGCTAATGTCCAGAATCAAATTAAAGAAATATGTAGAAGTTCAAAGTAAGAAAAAGGTACTAAGAGCAGGGACCATCTGCCGAGTTAAATCGTAATTCCGATTCTGACTTACTCTTCCTCACTTCTCTTATGAGACAATTCAAAAGATATTGCGCCAACATTTTTGAGGGTATTGCAATTCAATCTAATCTCCCCAAGAACATCTATCCGAGTGGTAGCGTGAAGTTGTTGGGGAAGGGATAAAGCCTAAACCTCTAAATGGTTATGCAGATCACTCGGATGTTGCAGAATAATTCTGTGACCCTGGCGGCTTCTAACCATTGGCGGCTCTAGCTAATGTCTTACACTGTTGGTTCATATCATCAGACATATCAAACAAAGAAAATGCAGATGCAGAGATCAAAATGCTATGATTCGCCACAGTACCAGAATCATACTCAGAAAGACATAGAGGCAAATTGGACTTGACTCGATCAAAAATACTTAAGCTCCACATCCCACCCAGACACTTATGAAATCTAGGGCTCTGATACCACCTTTGTCATGACCCGTTTTCGGACTATGACCGGCGTACAAGACAAACCGAACCAGAGGTCAACCCATCTCGCACAAGCCTCGGAGGATTAGACTTACCACCTAGCTTGTTCAATTGTTAACACATTTATTAACAAAGTGTATAAATTATAAAACATTTACTAAACAAAAATAGATAATGCAAATGAATAAAACACACATTTTCATAAATAAATTATCCATATATCAGAATATGATTTAATATGTCAAAATACAATTAGAAATATTAATCAATAAATTTCATAAAGGCAAAATACAAAAGTGTACTCAATAACCCACTAGAAACCAGTGTGGAGCACTAATACCAAAAAAAAAACATAGAGCCCGAATAAGAAAGCACTCACAAACACTATAACGTGCGTCACTGGGATCGAAGATGTCGGACAGATACTAAGCCAAAAACCAACTTGAAAATAGAATAAAAATAAATAAAGAAAAGGAAGGGGTGAGAACCCAGAAAGGGATAGCACTCCAAAACGACTCTGGGCCTCACATAAACTATTTTGAAAATATTTTTAAAAACTATCGCATGCAGATATGTTAATATACATACATAAACACGCTATATATATAATAATAGTTTCTGAAATTCATTTGTAAATCGTTCGCACCCTCAGCAAACAACAAACAATCATACAGATTAAATAAATAAATAAGTTTAATAAACGTATTAGTTCTCAATATATAAAATCGATTATAATATTTACCTTTCAATTATTCATTGAAAATAAGATTTATTTTTCAAAAAATTTACAGAGAAAAATATTAAAACTAAACACAATATTTGATTCTGAAATATTTACTAAAAATAATAATATTTTAAGATTAACTGAAAATCTGACTGGGACGAAACTGAAGTGAACAAAACCAAACTAATCTGAACTGAATTGATCTAAACTGAACTAATGTGGACTAAGCCACCTGATTACATATAGAGGTCAAGCACATCAAAAACATATATGGAGTTTAGATGACACAACTTATGTGTCTGAAGTTGCTACCGCACTCATCTGGACGCTGAGGTAATAATCCAGTCGCGGTCTACCAGTGAATAATTGGTCACCTCAAATGTCGAACGAAGTTGATAACAGAAATTAGTCTACAGACATTAGACGCGGTAACTATGACATTTATGAAATGTGCATATAATGCAGATGCGGATTCGAACCCTCGTACAACACCCCAAAAATCTATTTCAAACGAATATCTAAATCTATAATCAAAAATCTAATCATCGATGTAAAATTACACCGATCTTTCTAAATTACTTAAATCATCACCCAAACATTTTTATTCATAATAATCATTCATCAATCTACCAAAAAATCAATAAATTACTAAAACTAAAATTTAATTCTACCAAGTAATTCCACAATTCCCAGCATTCTCCAATCTCTAAAATCCAACACGAGACTCATTCAATTCTTGATTAAATCCATCATTATCCATCAACAACCAACTAGAATTCATTACCAACCCAACTAAATTCATTCAAAAAAATTCGAATTTAACATGACCCATTCAAGAACAAAATTCAAAACTCCAAACCCAAGTTCAATCTATGCATTCCAACCTCATTCTATGATAATCCATTCAAAACCATCATTAATTTCACCGAAACAAGCATCAAATTCGGATTAAGTACTCAAACTCGTCACAAATTCAAACCCAACACAAAACTCTTCTTTCAAGCAAATCTAAGTCAAACCCATACTAAATGTATGCATTTTCAACCATAATCCATCATTACACATCATTCCTAAACATTCATACCATCACAAACAATCAAATTCGGCCTCCAAAAGCTCAAACCATCGCCCATTCAACTCAAACAAAACCCATCTATCCTTCCATGAAAATGAAGAAAAAAGAGAAGAGAGAGAGAGAGATCTTTACCTTGATTTGTGCAAAAGATGATAGAAGCAAAAGAGAGGGAGAGAGCGAGCACAGATTGTTGAGAGAGAAGTGAAGCTTGGGTGAGAGAGACGAAAAAAAATGGAGAAGAAAGAACAGAGGGCTAATTTTAATTTGAAAAGCGGAAAGGTGCAACGCACTGTTTGGTGCATGTTTGCACTTTTTTTCCTGTTGCTATTACAAAAACGCCAAGTCGGCAACACATTCACTTTTTTTTCTTTCTTCCGAAACGGCATCACATTCAATTATTCTTGTTTTTCTCTTTTTTTTTCCATTGAAAAACAATAAATCGAAAGACAATAAAAATACACGCCCACTTATTAATTATCTTTTTTTTATCAAATTCAAAGTGTTACATTGATAATAAAAATTGAAAAAAATAATAAAATTAATTAATAAAAAACAACAAATATATCACATATAAAGTTGTAAAACAATTTAAAATATATTTCTTTAACTGTAAAAATTTAAATTGTATTAAAAAAATAATAAAATAACTATATCAATGTAAACTATTTTATATTTTAAAAAAAATAAAAAACATATCTAATTTGCATAAATAAAATTGTTCCAAAAGACTATTTTATTGAATTATAAAAATATAGAAAATGCAGAGTGTTACATACTTTCTCCCTCAAAAGAAATTCGTCCTCAAATTTCCTAAAGATTTAGATTAGAAGGACTGCAGAGATACATTAGACATCAATACAAATCTAACTCTCTATTATAAATGTCTCTCATCGATTATTATTATGGGAATGATAATAAACTAAAGTCAGTATGCTACTAAGTAGATAATCACGTTTTACTAATTATAGATATGAGATATCACTTAGAATATAGATACATATTGAGGAACAAGTATTAGATTGGCCCGCTACGAAAACACTTCATAGATTGATGTCACAAGTAGCTTTCGTTCAGTAGTGATATTTGAGTTTTCCGAAAAAACGAACTTTGGAGAATTGGCTTTGTGTACTAGCACCAAGAATCTCTATTCTATTTTCTCACAAATAATTTTCTCTCATTTAATTGTGGCACTCACAAATTCGGCCAAGCCATGAAGAATGTGACAAGGGTGTGCTCCTATTTATAGGCTTAAGAAAACCCCTAAATAGGTGCACTAGCGTTAGCCTTTCTTATCCCACAAGAATAAATTTTTTCTAACTAATCATGTGCACTAATTAGGGCTCCTAAAAAATAGAAGTGTGCATACTTTTTCCTAAAAAATAGGAGTATATGCCGAAATTCTTCATGGGTTTATTAATGTTATTGGGCTTTTAATTACATGATGCATTATCATTAAATAAATCACTCCTTTATTAAAATATACGGGCTAAATTTATTATGTCTTACATAATAACATGTCCACAATATATTTAACTTAATAAGATGCAGTTTATAACAAAAGCCCATTACATTAATGAATTATATCTTATATCATATTTAAGATATGAATCACAAAATCCTAAATTATTAATAATTAATCAAATTAATTATCT
>CAODLS013912059.1:0-10251 GCA_948243855.1 Flueggea neowawraea
AATGGAAATGTTCATGGCCTCTAATAGCTACAATTGCGTCCGTCGTGGCTTTACTTTCAGTAGTCTATTCATGTTTCCTGTATTGCCTTTTTTTTATTACTTCAGTGTGCCTCAAATTCAGAATTCTTGCGTCCCTGCTAATGGATCACTTGAAGTAGGCACCAACCATGTTTGGGAAAATCTACGAAAGAGCATTGATTTTTATTTTCGGTTGATTTTGCTTTCCACAGTCAAAACCCGGAATTGGAAATGCTGGTATTTTGGCAATTGAGAAATTATGTTTAAATGCATGCAACTCTGCTTGTAACAACTTTGTACAATATTTTGAATAATACCACTAGCAAAATGAATTTACCGATCTCATAGGTTAAAAGAAAAAACATTAGATGGCGATAACACATTACCGATCTAGCGTAACATTTCCAACATTAAGTAAAATTAAAATTAAGTAACCGTATCTATAATTAAGTAATCAGAGTAACAAATTAAGTATATTGTATATTGTAGAAGCTTATAATTAAGTGACACGAGAATCAAGAGACATGAAATACAAGAAAATCACGATAGTTGAAGTAATACCAGACTTTCTTGATTAGGATAGACTGCAACAAGCATAGTGCTACATAAAGGCATCTCGTGAGGCACTGGAGAAAAAGTCAAAATAAGTAGAAGTGTTGCTAATTTCATTGGTTGTGGACAATCCAACTGGCAGATTCAACTGTTGTCCCTACAGAAAAGAAGCACATTGGTTGGTCAATATGAACAAACCCAGTATAATTGATGACATCTCCAATCAAGTTATGATTGAGATAGAATACTTAGATGAAGAAGTTTCCACTACAGAGGTCTTGTATGGCACTAGAATTACCTTGGAAAGTTTTACAAGTTCCTTGGAAATTGGTAGGAGTAGACATTTCTTGTATATTCAGAGGACATATTAGATTTTAGACTCAGCATTTTTCCTCCATTTATCCAAGTTAGTATCTAGCACATTTTTTCATTCATTTGGTATGGGGAATGACTTATCTCACCCGAGTATATCATCCATACTATAGACAATTAAGTAACTATAACTTAAACTAAATAACTCAAATTTTACTTAATGTAGATAAATTAAGTAATTAAATCTCATATTAAATAACTGATTACTTAATCCTGTCATATTAAGTAATATGTTACTTAATTATGAACAAAGTTACTTAATTTGTGTAAATTAAGTAACTCTCTCATAAATTAAGTAACTTTCTAGAAGCTGAAATTAAATAATCTACATATAAAATTAAGCAACTGATACTTAAATTAAGTAACTCATGTTTTACTTAATTTAGACAAATTAAGTAACTAAATCTCATATTAAATAACTAATTACTTAATCGTGCTATATTAAGTAACATGTTACTTAATTATGAATAAAATTACTTAATTTGTCTAAATTAAGTAACTATCTCATAAATTAAGTAACTTTTCAAAAGTTAAAATTAAGTAACTACATATGGAATTAAGTAATTGAGGGGTATATAAGTTATTTAATCTGCAAATCAATTACTTAATTTTAATAATAATTACTTAATTTAAAATTTTGTATATTCTATTTTTGTGTTTTTATTAAGAGTTTTAAATGAATTTTTTTTTAAGAGTCTCGTTGAAGTAATAATTGTCTTTGCTAATTGAGTGTGTTGTATGAGAGTGTTTGGATCGTCTCTTTCTTGTGCGATTTTGCTTCTTTTACTTGCTGAGATGGAAAGCGCGTTGAGTAATACGACGACATTTACTTCGCCGATTGCTACAGAACCAATTTAGGCCGATCGGCCCAATTTAATGGCAGGCCTGGACGGGCCAGAATAGAGCGGCCTCATTCGGAACTGTTTCAAACCAACCCATTTCTTTTATTTGTGTATATTCAATAACAATAAAATATTTGTTCAATATAAGTAGAGTAGGTGTCTTTTATTGTGCAAATATTACTGCAATATTATCATAATTTAAAAATAATTTAGTTATAATAAGTTAGTAATAATCGAGTAATATTTTTCTCAAGGATATTCAAACTAGATATTGTTAACAAGCACGATATAAGTGTGCATACGATACTAAAATTTTGTATAACACTAAAGGACATTAATCTTTTGGTTTAAAGATATTCAAAGTATATTGAGTGGATATATTGTCGAATGAGTGTGAATATTGAGTGAGAAAATATTGCAAAATATAAGTGGATTAATTATTTGATTTGTAGTATTATTATTAACGGGATATATGTAACAATTGATTGATAACATATTAGCGGTATATTACGCAAATAAGTTCACAAAATAATTCTTTAAATAATATATTGATGTCCAAGAAATAATAGAATAATTTTGAACGGAATAAATAAAATCAGAAATGTCGATGTAAAAAAACCCACAAAAAACAGTTTATTTGGATAAAAAGCGCATGCAAATATAAGGGGTTTCTTTCTTAACAAGTACTGGATATGGGGTTTTTTCTTTGCCACATGGAAAGAATCAAACGTCTGAACGGTTCTCTTGCTTAGTCCTTTACAAGGTTCCAACCACCACACAAGAAGCCGATACCTCTTTAGAATTACAAAAACCAGCGTGGCCGGACCAAACCTTGTATGTCGGTTGAATAGATGGGTATTAATGGGAAAGGTTGCACTTTTTATGGATAAATTTGTTAGTTGCATTTGATTTGTGGAAAAAATAGTAACTGATCAATAATTAAGGAAGATGGTGTACAAATAATATAATGATTCTGCCTATTAGTGGAAGATGTTAAAATGGTGTCTATTAATGTTATTACTTCTAATATGTGTGATATATGTGTAAAATTCCCAATTTTCTATGAGCCAAATACTTGGTCCAAATTTATAAATTACATACAGCTTATTTTTAATATTTTAAGTATAAATTTTAAAATTTTCAGCATGCGCTTCCAACAATATAAATTACAAGTTCAATATCCCAACAAAATATTCAAGTTTGTTTATAACTTGTTTATTATCTGTTCATTGTATATTTATTTATAATTTATTTAAATATTATTTAGGACTTGTTTAGAATTTTTTGAGATTATATTAATGTTTAAATATACAATTAATAAGGAACATATTTTATAACATGTTTAAGATTTGTTTAATGTCTCTACATGTTTGTATTTTTGTTTAATATACATACATTTTACATTTTTTTAACTTGTTTAACATTTTTTTAAAATTTGTTTACAACTTGTTTAAAATCTGTAGTTGAAATATATATGTATTTGTGCCACATGTATACATATTTGAAATTTTTGTTTAAAATATTTTTTAATTTATTTAAAGATGTTTAAGACTTGTTTATAACTTGTTTAAAATCTATTTATGTTTCACGAAAAAAGACAGCGTCAATTTGAAATAACGGAATCGTGTATAACAAATGTGACACCATGAATCAGTAATTATGAAAATATGAATCTATAATATAAATACATTAATCTTACCGACAAAATATTGTATACTAATATAGGTGTAACTGCGTAATTTTCCCATCTATGCGTCATTGCCTTTAAGTTTGGCTTCAATCGCCACCCCAGCTTTATTTGACCCTTTGTTTTTGAACAATTAGTATTTGGTTTGCTATAAAAAAATGTTAATTAAAAGATATCATATTTTTTAAATTTAGAAATAATTAGTCAAATATTATATTTTTAATTAAAAACAATTTTTTAAAAAATAAAGGGCATGCACAGCTTTCTGTTATTGTCCTTTTTTTAAGGTATAAATCAACCAAGTTTTTGTACCTTTTTCTTGCCTGAATGTTGAAGATCTTCACGATTTTATTATCATAGCATTGTATATTTACTCCGAAAAATTGTCGGTTGCAATAAACTTTTAACTTGAAACTGATTAATCACTTCTTAAATATAATCATTTGTCTTTATTTTAATATCAAGATATGCTTGATTTATGAGTTATCTATTTAGAAAATTGTACTATCTCTTCTTGATAAGTCTGATCCGTAAGACGATTAATTTCTCAAAAAAAGGATTAGATGATATTTACGAGTTCTAATGTTGTATCTATTTTGTACCTAAACATTTCATATCAGTTGTGATCATAAAGATTTTTTTATGCATGCAAATCTAAAATATTTCACTGTGCTAAATTAACAATTCCATGTCAGTTTTTTTGTAATAATGAACTTACAGCGAGTCAATTATTGGATATTATTTTCATGAGGATTATTACCCTCCAAACTGTTCTTGGGAATTCTAATTTCTAGGAATATGTCATCTTAATATATTCTTCAATCTTTTTCTAATTTGCATCTTCTGGCAATTAATATATCCATGTACCCACTAGTGCCCACTTCTACAGTAAAGTCCTGATTCAATCCATCAGAAATTTTATTCATGATATTTCTGAGAAATCAGACTTGAAATGCAAATTTACCGCTCGTTGGGTCTTCGACCTAATGGAGTACGGGCACACGTAGCACAAATGACAAGTGCTTTTCACAAGCTTCAGAGTTGAAGCACATCTTTCTGCATTCCCTGTTGTTTTGCTCTAATTGTTGTATTACAAAGTTGGAAACCTTGCATACAAGCAAAATGGTTGAGAAAAATCTTTGAAGGAAAGGAAGAGAGAGAGCCTCAAGAGTAATGCCATTTGAATTTGAGAAAATTCATATACAACAACTTTATCTGCTTAGTTCTTATGTTTTTCACCCAAAGAGTTTTGCCCTCATCTCAAGCTTTCAGGTATAACCGTATAACTAAGTATTTTGACAACTTCTTTTCTTTATCCTTTTTTCAGGTAACTTTGGCTGCAGTGATTTGGAATTCCTAACCTCTAAAATCCCATAGCCGATCTCTTTATTATGGTATGTTTAATAGCTACTTGTTTATCATTAAACTGATGTCTTATCTTTCAATTGATAGTATTGAAATAGGAATTTTTATGATAAATTCAGGAAATTATACTTACAACATGAAAATATAGCCTTTACTTCTGAGTTTTCTTATTGCTTCTTCAAAATTCTCTTCAAGTTGAATTTAGGAATGCATAATAATCATCCTTTTAGTAAAAAGAACAGGAGAGCTTGATGGTTAACTACACAACACGAAAAGAGCTTGCGAGAAATCGGGCTTTCATATGACAAATATAGTGAGTAGAAAAGTTTGTGAGAAATTGGGCTCTTACGTGACAAATATAGTGAGTAGAAAAGCTTGCGAGAAATTGAGCTCTCACGAGACAAATATAGGGAGTAAAAAAGCTTACGAGAAATCAGGCTCTCATGCAACAAAGATAGTGAGTGAAAAAACTTGCAAGAAATCGGCTCTCACGCGAAAAATATAGTGAGTAGAAAAGTTTGCGAGAAATCGGGTTCTCACTCGACAAATATGTATAGTGAGTAGAAAAGCTAGCGAGAAATCAAGCTTTCGCCATGAAAGCATGCGATGAAAAGATAGACTGCGATGTGGCAATAGAGCATGAAGTTTGCAGGAATCCGGACGCTCGTTGTAAAACACATGCAGTGAAAAATTGAACATCGCATATAGTCATCAACCTTGTGGGGAATCGTCTTTGACTTTTGACATTAGCAATGAGACATTAAAGTACAAGGCGGTAAAAGCTTGCTAGAAAGTAGGCACCCATTGTCGACTTGAATATCATGTTATAGAGACTACGAGATGCACAATTGTAATTTTCTACTCTTATCTCCGGATAATCTAAAGAAAATAGTGAGGAGTAATTGATGAGACATGAGTAAAAAGATCATTGAACTTATTAAATTTTGAATTATAACGGTGATGTTACAAAGACTATCATCAATGATGAGGCGTTACAAAGACCATCATCAATGAAAAAACGTTATGAAAACTATCATCAATGATGAAACGTTACAAAATGTTACATTAAGATCACTTGTTCACCACCCTGCTATATATGAACATGAGGATTATGTGCAAAGGGGAAGAGATGAAGTTTTTCTACTCAATTCTTATGTTTTGTTAAATTCTTTACTGACTTGGGCGTCAGAGACTCAATCGGGAAGCAACCCGACCTCACTTTATTTGTGTTCACAGATTTCAAGGCGTCGTTCAAGTTCTCTAACCGTTTGTGTTCTTTCTTTAATTATTGCTGAAATTGAGGCAACAACAGTTGGAAAAATCACTCTATCCATAAATAGGAATGTTTAAGATGATCGCAATAATTAATGTACAACATGTCAAATGTTATTGTTCGCATATTCAATTGGATATTACATATGTTTGATCTGAAAATGTCACTTCTATTTGTTTATTGTACAACATACCACCTTAGTAATTAAACAATATATGTTTTGTTGCTTTAAAATTTAACTAGACACACATATATATGAGAGAAATTGAATCGGTAAGATTTAGTTTGACAATGTTGTTAAGTGCAACAATGAGATGTGTCTCTAGAGAAATGTCTTCATGTTCCAGGGTTTTCTAATTCCAAATCTTGAGACAACTTTTAGGCTCCAAATTCCTCAGCTTGGAGGAGTGGGCATCAATGCTTTTTTGACTCCTCGTGGCCTTGCGTAGAAATCAAAAGAGAGTGACGAGAACTCCCTCCTAGTCCACCATTTGGCGCTCAAGTCGACTTCTTGTCTCAAATGTGGATAAAGCGAAAAATGATTCATTTGCCTGAAAGTAGAAGACATGTGGATTTATAAAGGTCGTGGTTGGATAACATGTTACCTATTTACATGTATTGATTACTACATTATCTGCGAGCTTTGTTTATTGGGTCTCTATTTACTACATTATCTGTGAAGTTTGGATGCTTGAGGATTTGGACCCATCTGATGGAGATAAGAGGACTTAAGGAAGTTGCACACCATTTAGAGACAACCATCAACGAGCTGGTTGTTTTTTTATGGCATGCATATTAGGGATGCACACGGGTCAGTTCGGTTCGATTTTGTAAGTAAATCGCCAACCAAACCGAATGGTTTGGGTTTGCTATCTAATCATTTATAGTTGAATAATTGATTTCAACTAACTGATCAAGTCGATTGACTTTCAGTTCAGTTTGATTTGGTTGGTTTGAAACATAAATGAAAATTGGATTATAAATGAAAAAATATCATTCCTTGTTATGAAAATACTGAATTTCATCTCACACAAGGTTTAATACAACAAATTATTCTTCAAATAAATTAAAATAAAATATCTAATGTTAAATCAATTATAAATTAAGATCTACAATCCAAACTAAAACAAAATCCAAAATACACATAAATATTAAAAAATGTTAGGTTCGGTCCAGTCCGGTCCGATTTTTGAATGGCTAAAACTACGGTCGAATTAAACCTTTTGGTTTTTAAAATTCTACATCTGCATCCATTTAATTTCTTTCAGTTTTGCTTTTGATTTAGTTCAAATTGGGTTGATTCTGCCGGTTTTTGGTTCAACTGATTTTTTGTTCATCCTAATGCATCTGTGGAGAAGAAGACTCAAATGATGACGCTTTGATGACCTTCTACGACAGACACACCAACTGCAGAAGATGTCATTTCGTTGAAATTGTATAGATAACCAATCATTCAAGAAGAAAAATGACACATTGTTTTATGACGACACAAACCACACTGCTTTTGGTGTTTTAAACAAGTAAATAAGCTGAATGCCATAATTATTGCATGCATGATGCAACTTTAAGTGAAATCTTTATTTGTTCAATATATCATTTCATCGCGTTGCGAGCCTCATCATCGTGTGCTCCTTTTGTCTATAATGCTACTTCATCTCTTATCATCATTTTAAGATTATATCAACAGACTCTTTTTCAATACTCCTAAAAATATATTATTTTATTTTATTTATTAATTAATTTATTTTAAAATTTATATATTAGAAAGATAATATATTAAAAATAAACATTTTATTGATGAATTAAATTTGAAGAATTAAAAAATAAATAGTAATTTTTTAGTTTTGTTGAGGAACTATAACATAAAAAAAAATTTAGTTAATTTATTAATAAAATATTAAAAAAGAGAGTTGAATTGTAAGTAATGTTAAAGTGGGTTCAAATTTCTAGATAATAAGTGAAATAAAATATTATATTTTAAGGAGGATGTTAAAGAGTGTTTTTGTACATGCCCTAATGCTCCACATCATCTGCTTCTCCATTTTTGTCATTCATAACATGCCACTATTTGAAACAGAAGAGGAGGCTAGTTTTGTTTTATTGAGAAAGAGTCTTAGTTTGATTTTCCATTTCATATTTGTTCATCTTAGTGAGTTGCTAAGAGGAAAGAGAGAATGGGTAAGTTGGAGAGAGATAAAAAGACCTAGTTTAATTTGATAGGGAATGGGGATAACAAGAGTGAGTGTATTTTATAAGAGGGTAGTGTAGACTTTTTACATCATCAATTAAAGGAAACTAACAATGTTAAGCTGGAAGGACTTACGTTCAGATGTTTGAAAAGAAAGGGACTAAATAACGAATTTGGGTAAACCTCAGGTACTAACCGGCCCAAATACATGGCAGCCAATGACTTCAAAGTACACCCCTGCTTCACTGCTTATCCGCTTCACTTTACCACCACCACCTCAACTGCCACCACAACCGCTACTTATGGCCAAATAACCACCGAAGAAGCATCCACTAGTAACGCTAGATACAAACCTCTCCAAGTCTTTCCACACACTCTTCCACCCCCACCTCCCGTCCTCCCTCGTACTCCTTGAACTGTCCTCCGACTTCCGCTTCTCCTTCCCTCTCTCCGCCGCCATTCTCCTCTCCCCTATCTCATCCTCCTCCCCTTCCTTTGCCCTCTCCTCCTCGGCCTCCTCATCGACCTTGCCCTCGTAGGCCTCATTAAAATCATCCTCCGTTGCCCCCTCCCACTCTACAATCCCTCAATGTCCGCTGCTGTCTCCGCGGATCACTATTCCTTCCCCAGCGGCCACACCTCACGCGTATCCTTCCTCGCAACCTTGGTTTTCCTCTCCGCAGAGGTGATTGGGAAGGCGGCGGTGGAATTGAGGGGCGGAGGTGGCCAGTGGGTGGAATGGATTGGTGGTGATATAGAGAAGGTTGTTGTTTCGGGGTTTGTGTTTGGGCAGCGGTGACGGCAGCGTCTAGGGTTTTGTTGGGGAGGCATTTTGCGTTTGATGTTTTGGCAGGGGTGTGTTTGGGTGTGCTTGAAGGTCTGTTCCCCTTTCGATTTCTGCGGTTTGAGAATAATTTGAGGTAAAAAAAGAATGATCATTTATTCAATTTTGTTGATTGTTAACACTAGATTGGTTGTTATTGAATGTGAATTTTGATCTAATTGGGTTGATCATTCATCCAATTTTGTTGATTGTTGAAATTAGATTGATTTTTAATGAATATGAATTTCGATCTAATTGGGCTCATTCATTCAATTTTGTTGATTGTTGAAATTTATGTGAATTTTGATTTAATTGGGTTGACTTGTGTACTATATTGCATATGATTGTGAAGTGTGGATGTTTTCTAGGCTGTAATGTATGAATTTCATACGAGTTCTGAATGAGCTAACAGACCAACAATGTCTGGATTGATATAAATAAAGGAAAGGTTTGATTGAATGTCAATGGTGTTGTTAGTTGGGATTAGTTTTTGCAGATAAATTAGTCTGAGTGTGTCAGTGATGGTTGTCACAACCCAAATGTCGTGACGACGCAGGATGCGCGAGATGCTTGCTGGTGAGCTAAAGTGTGGGTAGCGGGGCAGCGGAAGGTGTGAGTACGTGCCGTAGGTGTCGCGCCTATTTTGAGTTAGGCATGCCGACCCAATTGAGTTTGGGGAGCTTGTCGCTGGTCTGAGACTTGACTATGACGGATCTGCGTGTCATCTAGGCACCACACTGGTCGGGAGCTGTCACCGCTCCCCTGATGAGTCTATGGGAGGGCGAAACCAGTAAGCATCGGAGACGGAGAAAGGCTGAACCTCGGGTATGCGCAAGTCCCGAGGTGCCGCACGGGTGAAGTCCCTGCGCTAAAACTCTAAGCCCGTAACAAATATGAGAGAAATTATATTTCTATTCTTTTCTATTCTATTCTATTCTCTTATTTAATTTCCTTTCTTTTCTCATGCATCACTAATGAACCAAACAAAGACTTAATCTCTGCACTTAATACTTAACATTTGGCGATTTCACTCTATTTATTTTTAATACATTGGAAAAAAATGTACATTTTCGTATTGCAGAGTTAGGAATAAACGGGCGTTCTGATATTCCAACTTTGTTTCTCTCTGCC
>CAODLS013912274.1:0-11754 GCA_948243855.1 Flueggea neowawraea
GTTTATTTTTGCAGGTACGAATAGCACAAGGTCTAGTTCATTTGGGGAAGGGCTTGTTGACTCTTAATCCATATCATTCTGATCGTTTCTTGTTATCACCGTAAGTAATCTTATATTAATAGTTACATTGACTCTTGGCATTAATCATTTGATCTTGGTGATTTTTTGCAAACAGCCCAGATTTATGTCTGGATAGCCAATGCAGAAACTGGCTATTTTAAAGCCGTAGGCCGATCTCCTTTCTCAATTCAGTTTCTAACATATTGTCTTCTAATTCTGTAGGACGGCACTTGCTGGTTTAATAACGATGCTACACGCCTGTCTTGATATGAAAGCCATCATCTTGGGCAAATATCATTATGTCCTTTACTTCCTTGTGTTAGCCATGCAGGTTTGCTTCACTTTGGATCATATATAATGATGATTTTTTTGGTTCTCTTGCAAATCAATTTGTTAATTGTTCTTGATTCTTATTCTGCGTTGCAGCCGAGAATGTTGTTGACTGTGGATGAGAACCTCAAGCCATTATCTGTACCTGTTCGTGTGGGCCAGGCTGTTGATGTTGTTGGCCAAGCAGGTCGACCCAAAACCATTACCGGTTTCCAGACCCACTCAACCCCGGTTCTTCTGGCCGCTGGTGATAGAGCTGAATTAGCAACTGAGAAGTGAGACTCACCATTTAAAATTACTGTTGATACTTCAGCCATTGGCTTCCAGATTGTAACGTTGTGTCTTCGCGTGCAGGTACATACCTTTGACGCCGATTCTTGAAGGCTTTGTCATATTGAAAGAGAACCCAGAATACAGAGAGGATCATTGAGCAGCAGGTTGAGAGTGAAGTTTGGTTGCTTATATGCGGGGTCCTTGCCAACAGCTTTGAAGCGGAGACCAAATGTTGGACCATGTTTGGGACTTTGATAGGGGTTGGTCGTGGTCGTGGGTTCTGTTCCTCCCAATCAAGCTTTTTATTCAGTTTTGTCAAACACAGCCCAACTTGGAGTTCCATAAGAAATGCTCCAGTATTGGAAGGCTTCCCTGCGTTCTGTATTGAATTTCACTGTCTAAATCTTTGCCGCCTTTCCTAATTATACTATAACAACTTCAGATTAATGTTAGAAGATCAGTCTGCTTATTTTTACTACACGGTGTTATGGTTTTGGAGATGAAATTCTTGCCCTTTTTCACCATTGACAGGAAATTAAAGAAACATGCCAGACTTTTTTAATTAGTGAATCCATCTGTTAGCTTTAAAACCCTTTTAATTCAGCACTTCAAGCTTTTGATTTTCTCTCGCTCTTGATAATTTCCTAAATATTTTTAGGGCAACTTACGAAAACAACCACAGCAACTTTTTAAATTACCTGTAACATGCACTAGCCTTTTTGTTTTTCCCTGACGGTAACTTCTTTCTTCCAAGACGGGCAAATCATTTTCCCCTACGGACGTCATGAAAATCACTCTTTCTACACTGACATTGCACTCAGCACGAAACGTCGGAAAGTTTACATTTTTTTTTCCACTTTTTCCACTTAAGTCCTCCTTTGTTCTTCTTTTTGACTTGTTAGTCCTTTTTTACTATTTTTTCACTTATGTGAAGGATTATTTTTTCATATTTAATTTTTTTATTTTGATTTATTTTTTTGTCTTATTTTTATTTAGTGTTAAAACAACTTGAAAAATATATTTTTCAAAAATCATTTTTTTTTTGCGTTTTAAGATTTAATTTTTATTTTTTATTTCTCTTCATTTGTCCTTTTTAGCTTTTTTATTTTAACTATTTTTTTTCACATCTAAATTGTTTGTTTTTTTTGTTTTACTTTAGTTTCATCTTATTTTTTTCCAATGTTTTAATTTTATGAATTATTTGATTTATTTTTAGTTTTAGATTATTCTATTAGCTTTTTTAATCAACTTGTCTTTTTTATTATTTTTAATATCTAGGAAAAAAACTAATTAAAAACCAAATAAAAACTAAAATAAAAAACAATTGACATATTAAAAATATAAAAATATAAAAAATTTTAAAAACTAAAAAACAACATTACATAATACTTTTAAAAACCTTTTTAAAACTTAAAATAAACCTAAAATGAACTTAAAATATTCCTCAATTTTAACTTAGATAATCCTTAATTCAAAAAAAAAACTTAGATAATCCTTAAATAAGCCTTTTAAAATCCTTTAATAAATAGATTTAAGATAAAACCTAAAATAAACCATTTAAATAAAATAATTTTTTTTAAAATTCTTAAATAAGCCTTTTTGAAATCTGTAAAATGAACCTAAAATAAATCCAAAATAAACTGCAAATAAACCTAAAATAAACTTCAAATAAACCTAAAATAAATATAAAATAAACTTAAAATAAACATAAAATAGACGTAAATAAGCTTTATTCTCTTCATTTGTCCTTTTTTGACCTTTTCATTTATTTATTTTTTCAAATCTATTTTTTTTTGTTTCACTTTATTTTGATCTTTTTTTCCAATGTTTTAATCTTATGAATTATTTAATTGTTTTTAGTTTTAAATTATTCTATTAGTTTTTTTAATCAACTTATCTTTTTTATTATTTTAAGTTTTATTGTGGACCATTTCCACGCTCTAGACTCATCCACTAAAGTATTGTCCACTCTGAATTTATGGGCCCTCACGGTTTTGTTCAGGAAAATGCGTCTCAGTGGTTAGAGGGAGGAAGGTGCTTATAAGCGATCTTTGACTCTGACTCCTTGACGATGTGGGAGCATGACATTACAATTGGCCCCAGTCAAGGCTAAAGGGATTGGGAACACAACTTTTAGCTCGATGGCTACAATATCCGCCAGCTGAGGCTAAAAGGCTTAGGAACAAGCGATAAACAAATAATAAGCCTTACTTAACCTACTATGGCATGGCACAATCGAAAAAAAAAACTAAAATAGTATGCAAACCAGACAGAGTAATTGAAGGATACTCACTAGGTTCAAGAAGGAATTTTATTCAAGTTTTTAGCCTAAATGAGCCAGATTTTGTGTTTCTTTTCTTTCCTACTACCAACAAGTAGTTGATCTTTAAATTTGGTTTATTTGCAGTTTAATTACTGTGACTACATTTTCGCATAAGTAACAAGTTTCGGTTCCTCAGGAAAAAAAAAACTGAATTCTCTCTTAATTATTTATTCTACTATATATATATAGTTAATCCAATTACATACATCTGTAAACTGTAATCTCTTCACAAATGCTCACAGCTAAATTTTATTAGACGTCATAACAACATGATCTTAATATAGATGACTAAGAGAGGACAGGCAGAAGTAATTAATTAACAGTAAGATAATATGTAGAGAAGAGTTGCAAGATGTGGGAGAAGACTAATTTGACTTCAAGCATTGCAAAATTCTGACCTATACAAACTTGAGGTGCCCAACCGAACGAAAAATGTGAAATTTAGTCCTTGGAAACGCCCTCAGAGAACCTTTCAGGATTGAACTCCAACGCATCTTCTCCCCACTGTTGAGGATCTCTGTGAATGAGTTCAAGTGGCATCAACAATTGAATCCCTGCTTGAAGAGTATACTCTCCTATTTTGGTCACTTTGTTTATGGATGGAACAAATGATGTTGGAGGATACAACCTCAACACCTCTAGCAAGATCATATTCACCTAATTGAAATAACAAAAAAAATTTTGAGCTTAGTATAAATTATCACTCAGCTACCTCAGTCACTTTTTCCTATGTAGTCACTGGTCTGCATTTTCTTATGGTCACTAAAATTTGACACCATATACCAACTAGTCTTTAGTATCAGTATTATTCATTATCAATAATGAAATACTTACACTCCAATAATTTCTAAGAGAATGTTAACATTAATAACCAGTTGATGTGAAAAGTTAGAATTCAATGACCATAATAATAAATTGATTAAAGTTGACTAAGTATATCTATACTTTTGCTTTCAAATTAATTAAGCTAATATGGGTACTTACCGTCTTCAATCGGTTCAGATCATCAGAAGTAGGTTTGTTGTTGCCGATGATTTGACGGACCTCTTCTCTAGCATGTTCTTGCCAATCCTTATGCATTCTCAACGTAACCATTACTGTCCATGTTAGCAAACTTGCTGTCGTCTCTTGGCCAGCAAAGTAAAATAACTTGCATTCATTTATTACGTCTTATATTGTGAGTCCATGATTTGAGTCGTTCTTCTTTTGTATCTCATTCGTATAGTAATCCTAACAAATCATCACCTTTTGTTTAAATAGCCTTCTCTCTTTTCTCTATTGTACCTCTCATTATGCCTCCTACTTCTCCGTAGATTTGCCTCATTATTTTTGTTTACTTTTGTTGGTAAGTATCTGTAGATGTAGAAATTAGTCAATATCTCCAATCACAAAAATTGTGACAATTACCATATAATTTGCATGTCGGTCTGTGCATCGTCTTGAAAATTCAATATTTCATTGTATTTAACAATGCGCATAAAACACACTGTTATTTATTTATTTTAATAAAAGTATAAATGTGGAAAACCAAATTTATCTGTGCAGTTAACGTACTGAGTTAGCAATATTTTATGGTGCCTCTAACAGATTGACTTAGTCTACTTGAATTAGCACTTTAGTGGTTAGTCTTTTCTTGATGATAGAATCTGCAGTCCAGTTTTAGATTGATCTCTTCATGTAGTCTTTATGATCCATCATGGAGTGTAATCTGTAGTATAATATTTGTCTATACTTATCGTTTTCATTAAGGCAACAGGAAAAGAAAAAAAGTTTATTATTTGTTCGACATTTGAATTTTGACAACAAAAATAAATGCTGAGTAACCTATATTTCCAGAGAAACGAATTGTTGTGTGCAATGGACTAAGAATATATAGATCATTTCAATCCTTGGGGTTATCAGGACTTTATATATATGTTGTATCTAGATAAGATGGATAGTACCGATTTTAGATCCTAATAATAAACCATCTTGGAATCTGCCATTTCTTATGGGCTAGCCTAACAGGAACGTTGGGGAGTAATGCCACATTTAATCAGGTCAACCTAGTTGAGTTAGTTCAAAGTAAGATGGTTATTTTTAATCTCGAGATAGATATACATAGTTTTTTTATTCCAGTAATAGTACATCTTGGAACCCACCATTTTTTTTATGGGCTAACTTAACTGGAACATTTGGTGTTGGTGCCACATCTAATGTAAATCAGCCTAGCCGAGTTAATCTTAAGGTGATATAGTCATTCTTATTCAGAAAGAAAATTGCTTAGTGGTGGTGAAATTCCTTTAAGCTCTTCTCAGTTTTCTTGGCATCTTTTGGACTTCTCAAAAAATTACTGTCAGGAAAAATTCCTTCAGGAACTCAACTACCAAACTTGATGCCAGATTATTAGTTTCGAATTGATCAATCTTGATCAAAAATTTAGAGACCGAATCTTAGCTACATCAGAAAATCTTTATGCGATCTTTTCAAAACATTGTACTTTGCTTTCTATTGCTCATGGATTCTGTGGTTGAACACAAAATCAATCATGCTTATTTTATCAGTTACATGCTCGGACAGGGAACAGAATCTGTGGTATAATTGTCTATCTGCTGTTTTTTTTTGTATGATAATGATAATCACCAATGCTTGTTGCTTTAATTAATGCAAAAAAAAAGTGCACCATTTGTTTGATTTCTGAATTTTGCATCCTGCAAAAAATGTTTACCATGGTACCAAGTATGAATCACTAAGAACTATGGTCTTGAAAACCAAACATTAGTCAAAATCAATTTAACAGGTGTACATGTGTCTGCCAACAGTAATTTTGTCTCCTACCTTTTGTCCCGCTCCTTTCTTGTTAATTGGTAGATACGTAGAAGTTTTTCCTTTGTTTTCTTTATGCTCAACTGATTCAATTTAATTAGTTAACAAATAAAGGCGGTAGAATTTAAATTCAGGTCGTTTGACTATCGGTTGTTGTGATAATTATTTCACTTAAAAGTTGAAGTTGATAGATGAAATCTATAATCCGGTTGTGACAAGTATGACCCGTAGACGCGTAGGAATTCTTGTTTTCTTAGTGATTATTTTAAGAAAAGAATTATTGTCAATAGTCAACTGGAGTGCATTTGGGACAAACATCACTTTCACATTGTATCACTGAATTTCAGCTCTTCTGTTCTATTTTTGACAAGTTGATAGATGTGAGAAATGAAATTCTTAAAGTTTTGAACAAGTCTTATTATTTATTTGTACTAACTAATCATATTTTAGTTATTAACCATCAATACTAGTTCTTCTCTGTCATATATGTCAACTGGTGCTTTACTTTGCTTTCGTATGATTCTCATGATGACAATAATGAAAGGAAAGTTTGTTCAATCATTTTGCATGTTTATTTTGTTCTCACAATGTCTTATTATTAGTGCAGAAGCTGGCATGAAATGCCTGGAAAATTAAAGGCAAGCTCTTCTGAGACTCAAACAAGGCCTAATAGATGATTATGGATATCTCTCTTCTTGGAAAACTGATGAAGACAAAAAAGATTGCTGCAAATGGAGAGGTGTTTCTTGCAGCAACCGAACTGGTCATGTCACTGCACTCGATCTTCGAGTCACACACGGCTATGAAAGTGCTTTGAGTGGTAATATCAGCTCTTCTCTGCTTGAATTATCACATTTGAATTACTTGGATTTGAGTTTCAATGATTTTGGAGGCCAGAAAATCCCTGATTTCATTGGTTCACTCCACAACTTACGATACCTCAATCTTTCGTTTGCGAATTTCAGAGGTAAAATTCCCTATCAGCTTGGAAACCTGTCAAGATTGCAGACTCTTGATCTCAGTAACAAATTTGAAACGTATGTTGATAAACTTGAGTGGCTTTCTCCATTGTCTGAACTAGAAAATCTAATTCTGAGTACCGTTAGCCTTAATGAAGCTACTGATTGGCTCCAAGTAATTGCTCAGCTTGGTTCTTTGAAAGAATTGCAGTTATTTCAATGCAGCCTTCTGGGAATTGTTCCTCCATCTCTTTCATTTGTCAATGCTTCCAAGCATCTTAGTACTATTCGCTTACGAATTCAGTATACAGTTGGTTGTCTAACTTTAGCAGCAGCCTGGCTTATCTTGATCTTGGTGTTAACAATTTACAAGGTCCTGTTCCTGACCATGTTTTCCAGGATATGAATTCTCTGGTACAGCTTGATCTGTTCATTAATCAAATTGGTGGGATTCCGAATTTATTTCACAACATGTGCAGTTTACTTTCACTAGACCTGTCAGGAAACAATTTTACAGGACAAATTTCGGATCTTTTCAACAACATGCCTCTGGGCACCAAAAAGTCATTGGAGATTTTGGATCCGAGCGACAATAAACTTTCTGGATCTTTGCCTGATATGACACAATTATCATCCTTGAGAGAACTGCATCTATCAGAAAATAAGTTGAAGGGTAGATTAACCGAAAGCATTGGACTTCTTTCTCATCTTGAGGCATTGGCTATCTCTTCAAATTATTTGGATGGGATGATCACTGAGGTCTTTTTTACCAATCTTTCTCAATTGACTCAGATAAGCTTATCGTCGAATTCATTGTCTTTCAATTTCAGCTCAAACTGGGTTCCTCCATTGAATCTACATGTCCTTGAAATGGCCAACTGTAAATTGGGTCCTCAGTTTCAGAAATGGCTCAGAGGTCAAGATAGCTGTTCTGTGTTAGACCTCTCTAATACAGGGATTTCAGACACAGTTCCAACTTGGTTTTGGGATCAATCTCGACAGTTGTATTGGTTAAACTTGTCACACAACAACCTGAGGGGGAATTTGCCAGATTTGTCGACGAATGGAATTGATCTCAGTTCCAATTCTTTCGAGGGTCCAATACCGCTATTTCCCCCCAATGTGGTATCATTGAATCTGTACAAAAATAAGTTTCCAGGTACTCTTTCTTTCTTATGTGAAATTGTAGGTGAGATGTTAAGCTATCTTGATCTCTCAGATAACCACCTATCAGGAAAGATTCCGGGTTGCTGGAAGCTCTGGGCAGGTTTATATGTTCTTACTTTGGATAACAATAACCTTACCGCGGAATTTCCTGAGTCGACAAGCTCCTTTTGCATGCTGCAAACGTTGAATTTACGTAACGACAGTTTTTCCGGGACATTGCCTTCCTCTTTGAAGAACTGCAATCAACTGAAAATCATTGATGTTGGAAAGAACAGATTTTCAGGAACAATACCAACATGGATAGGTGTCAGCCTGTCAAATTTGGTTGTTCTTAATCTAAGGTTGAATGAATTCTACGGAAGCGTGCCTTTAGAATTGTGTCAACTAGCACATATTCAACTACTGGACCTCTCTCTGAACAAAATCTCTGGAACCATACCGCGGTGTCTCAATTATTTGACTGCAATGGCTCAGAATGGGAGTTTAGATGTAACAATTAATACGCGTATCCTTACTATATCAACAATAATGGCAGTCCTGGAGCGTACTTTGTTGACAACACATTACTGGTTTGGAAAGGTGCAGATTCTGAGTATCGAAACATACTCGGACTAGTTAAGAGCATTGATTTCTCAAGCAACAGACTACACGGCAAGATTCCTGAAGAAATAGCAGCCCTTGTCGGATAGGTATCCCTGAACCTGTCATGAAACAAGTTAACAGGAATAATCACACCAGGAATTGGAGAGTTAATTCGGTTGAATTCCCTGGACTTGTCAGACAACAGGCTGAGTGGCAAAATTCCTACAAGTTTTTCCAATCTGAGTTTTCTCGGTATCCTGGACTTGTCAAACAACAACCCTTCAGGAAAAATTGCATTAGGAACTCAACTTCAAAGCTTTGGTGCCTCTATATAAACGGGAAATCCTGGAGGTCTCCACTTCCGAATAAATGTCCGGGTGAAGAAGCAAATGCTGAAGAGCCAATAGCTCCTGTAACTGAAAATGAAGATAAGTTGAAAACTTTAGTTTTTTCTGTTAGTATAGGACTTGGGTTCGTGGCAGGGTTCTGGGGAGTGTTCGGCACATTTCTGCTGAGAAATGGACAGATATGTCAACTCATTCAATTGTTGAAGCCTAAGAATGTTAGCCCTTGATTTGCAGTTATTCATGTTTCAAAATCTATATTTACTAATGTGCAGGGCACTGCTAGCAGAATCAAGTAAAGATTTGGAGTGTTTGAACTCAGTTCGGTAAGGTTTATTTTATGTTTAAATTTGTTTTGCTTAAAATTTAGCAAGTTCAAGTCAGATATT
This sequence comes from Flueggea neowawraea, assembly GCA_948243855.1. Lineage (NCBI taxonomy): Eukaryota > Viridiplantae > Streptophyta > Magnoliopsida > Malpighiales > Phyllanthaceae > Flueggea > Flueggea neowawraea. Next base: position 9,233 of record CAODLS013912274.1, read on the forward strand.
ACCAACTCGTGTAGAATTTGATTCGAGCTTAGTTTCTTATGAATTAAACATAGGTTCATAACGAATTTGTTTATTTATCCCTTATTTACGAAAATAAAACCATGTATGCCTTAGGGCATTTGTTTAGAGCAGATGTAGATTGTATAAAATTAAAATACTCTGTTTGTACAATTTAAACCCAAGAAGTGTACATCAAACAAACATCCAAAAGAAAAGGATATGGTCCTTAATTTTTCTCTGAAGCGACAGATATTCCGAGAGTCAAACGATGTGTCGCAGATAGCGATGAGCCTAATAGAGCACTATTCGGCCTAACTGACCCGTTTGATCCCATTTTCTGTCATTAATTGGGCTTAACAGAGCCCAATCAATTAAGCAAAATGATGCGAGTTCATTGCAGCGACGCTGCCTAACTTTCTAAGTCGATACACAATAATACCTAAAGTCAATTTTGTTTCACAGTGACCATTAAACTTTAACGTTTTCGCAGCTGTGGTATTTAAGGTGTTCTGTCAGCAATTGATTGTTGCGTGGCATCCAACGTGGCCAGATGACGCATACTGATGAAAAAAAAAATCAAGAGACCACATCTTGCAAACAGCATCGTTTTCATGGTCACTTAAAAGGAAATAAGCACAGCACAACATATTAGAGGTGTGAGTTACAACTCCAGACCAATTTCTCTTCTTTGTCTTTAGCAACTTAGCATAGCTCCACTCTCCACCCCGCTTCGCCACCGCCTTGCTGCTTCCGCCTCCTTCTTTATCGCTGGCCGATGTCCCTCCTAGGTAACCCAAACTGATTTACCCTATGTTTATGTAAAATTTAGTTTTTAATTTGTCGTCTCGGATCCTTCGTTCCCGTATCTGATTCTCTTCTCCATGGACTTATGATTCTTTCCCTTTTAGTTGCACCAGTGACGGACCGGAGGTCCGGTGTGGTTCGGTGACCTTCCTCCAAGCCCGCGGGACTCCATATATATACTATGGAGTCCTGCTGAAAGTTTTGCAGGACCCCTCGATGTGAATCTGATGCAGTGAGGTGAGGGGGTCCGGCTCCGGCGTGCCTTGTGAGGAAGAAGACATCTAATGCATTTATTTTTTTTAAAAGTACATCGTTTCAGGCCCTAATTATTTTTTTAAATCCTATGATTAAAATGACGTCGTTTTAGTCTTAGAGTTAAAAAAAAAATTAAGTTGGGGCCTGAAACGACATTCAAAAAAAAAAAGAAGAAATGCATCAGATGTCTTCATGGAGTGAAGTGCAAAACAGAGAAGAGGAACCCCGAACCTAGATTTGCGATTTGCAAAGGCACCGAGGAAGAAGAGAGGCAAAGGAGAGCACCGTCGCGCCGACCACTACACACACCCCCAGACCACGTCGTCTTCTGTTCCAACTTCCAACCTCCGCCCGCCACACCACTTGCCCAGATTTCTGGTAAGTTTTTTCTATTTCTTTAACTTTAATTGTTTTTTAGGTTAGGTTTTGGGTTTGAAGTTAAATAATTCTATAGGTTTAATTGAATATTTGATATTATTTGCTGAATTGTTGTTGATTGTTGAAATAGTTGATAGAATATAGATAATAGATTGATAATGTTGAATTGTTGATTGTTGAATTTGTTTGAATTGAAATTGAATTATCTATGTTTAGGAAGATGGACAAATTTATTATTCGAAGTAACAGGTCACCAATACCAAGTGGTGAGTCTTTAAATAATCCTGATGAATCTCAAAATCAGGACGGAAATATTGGTGAATCTAGTGAAAAAAGTGTTTGAATAGAGACTTTGAAATTATGTGAAAAGGATATCATTAGTGATCTGACATTGCGTAAACCTATCAATGATTATGACCCTCGAATTAGAGATGAAGTTAGGAGAAAATATGTGCTTAAAGGTCCTAGTCAATCACTTTCTCATGATTTCCCGCAAACCCAATTTGGGAACAAATTGAGGTGTTTCCAGGTTAATTGGTTCAAGAATTGGAAATGGTTGGAATATAGTGTTTCCAAAGATGCTGCATTTTATTTTTGGTGTTATATTTTTAAAGGGGATAAAGGAAAAAAATTTAGAGAAGAGGTATTTGTAAAAACAGGATTCCAAAATTGGAAGAAGGCTTCAGAGAAATTTAGAGACCATGTTGGAGTTCAAGGAAGTATTAACAATGATGCTCGAACATTATATTTTGCTTTCAAAGATCAAAGACAAAGTGTGACACGAAAGATATCTTCTAAAAAGTAAGTAATGAGTGCTACCCACCGCACTCGTTTGACAATAAGTGTGGATGTTGTTAGATTTGTTGGATCAAGGATGATCAACATTATGATCCTTTTATGTTTTGATGATGAACAAAATGACATTGTCAAAGCCTCACTCGAGTAAGATGCCTATCCACTCGAGTAACAAGGAGACACTCACTCGAGTAATGCATCTTTCGGACTTCCAGAGGCTACTGAATGCAATGGTCACTCGAGTAACAAGGAAGCTCACTCGAGTAATATATGCCTTAGTTTACTCGAGT
>CAODLS013913647.1:0-15924 GCA_948243855.1 Flueggea neowawraea
GACAGAAGCCTTATATACAGGATTGGTAATCAACAAATGCAAGCCAAAATATGAAAAATGTTATGCCAACTTAAGCTAAGGCAAGACCATTTCTGTGGCATGTGCAAATGAAAAGCACAATGTATTAGCAATGACTAACCTGAACTACAAGTCAATGACTTTCATTCTTTAGTGAACAGTTTAAATAGCTTTCAACCATAAAAAGAACAGTTAAAGAATTAAGCCGCTAATCAGATTCCACATTTCACAACTTCCGTCTAACCTGTGCTTCAGTTATTATGATTGGATTAAAATATTTCACAATTGAAGATACTGTGATGCCTGATTGGACAGAACAATTCTCAATAGCAAAGAACAAAAATAGAAGCCAAGCATATGTCATTGAAGATCAAACAAAATTTATTTTTGGAATATTGAACTCCTGTGTTTTGTATATTATAGTTATAAAAAGACTTGCTACTCTCTCAAATTTACCAGCTTCTAATATTTAGTACCCAATATATAAGAAACAAAGACTATCAAATATAATTAAAGAGAATTAGATGGGTGAGCACCTCCTTAATGTCATCTATCGAGTGTGAACTTAATGGAATATTGGCAAATGTTTTCATGTTCAGCTTCAGTAAATCATCTACTTTCACGAACCCGTCACTCCGCATATTCAAATTCAACTCCGAAGCCATGTGTCTCAATATGCGCGTCCTCCAAAACACACACAGAATCATCAAAAAAGTAGAAGAAAAAGATGGAAACTTTTATGCACCAAAAAATTATGGAAACTTTTAATAGTGTTAAATTCAATTTAATTTCTCTAGAAAAAAAAATCATCTTAATTTAATTGAATAGAAACAAAGTACTTAAAAAAGCCTACCAAGAGCATCAATCTTATCTTTACCGGAGCCGCCTCTTCCACTGCCACCACTGTAAAATTAATGAAACAAAAAAATGAAAGATAGAAACAGGAAAAAAAAACAAATTACAGCAAGAGGAACAGAAAAAAGAACAATTACCCTCTAGCAGTAATAGTAGAATGAGCGAAGGAAGAAGAGCTCATATTATGAGACTTGCTGATAAAACGACGAGCAGAAAATGTGTTTGAGGAAGGGACTGATGGGTGAAAACAGGAGATTAGAAGAAGTCGAGCGGTGGAATTTCTGGCTACAGCCCACATCTATGTTTTATATATATATGGTTGATTGAGGAGGTTAACGCGGGGGTGTTTCAGTTCGATAAATCAATTCTTCTACTCGCCTATTTTCTTCCACTGCGTCGGGTCGGTTGGCCAATTCTTTTATAAAAAAAAAAACTCTGATCGGCTTTAGTTATATTGGGAAATTTACAGAAATAACCCGGCAAAGAAAAACCACTTTTAAATTAACGAAAAATACTGAGATATATTAAAGCGGTATTTACACCATAAAATTATAATATTTTACGATATTTCTTTCGTACCAACCACTTTTACATATTACAGCTTCATTTTTCGATATTTTCGAATTTATAAATACATATTTTTAAATTCACGGACTCTTATTTATATGTTATTAGAATATTGTTGATTTTTTGTTGGTGTTTTTTTGTTTTGTTTATATGTTATTTATATAATGTATTTATATGTTTGTATATTATATATGTTGTATGTATACTATATATATGTTGTATAAATGTTGTTTATACATATAAACAAATATATACAAAATATTGTATATATGTACATATATACAACATATATACAAGTGTGTGAAAATATAACTTAGAAATTTTGATTGGTACAAGTGTAATTTCAAAAATCTGCTAAAATATAAAAATTTAGTCTGGTGAATCAGTAATATCAATTTTTGCTTTTGGTAGTTATGTAAATGCCCCTAAATTAAAATGTGGGTTTCACATAATATACCTACAATACTTTACAACATTTTTTTTGCACCACCCACTTTTGCATATTACATTTTAACAAATGCATATTTTCAAATTTTTGGACTCTTGTTTATAACTTGTTTATATTATATTTGTAATTTGTATATCTTTCATAGAGATGCAGAACATACAAGTATTAGTTTTATAACTTGCATATACTATATTTATAATTTATTTATGCTATGTATGTAACTTGTATATCTTTTTACAGAGATGCAGAACATACAAGTATCAGTGTTATAACTTATTTATGTTGTATTTGTAACTTGAATATACTATATTTATGATTTGTTTATGTTATATTTGTAACATGTACATCTTTTACAAAGATGAAGAATATGCAATTATTAGTATTACAACTTATTTATATTATATTTGTAACTTATATATACTACGTTTATGACTTGTTTATTCTATGTTAAACATATACACAACATAAAAACATATATATACAAAACATAAACAAAATGCAGATATGTATAATACATATAAATAACACATATACAACATATAAGAAACATATATACAAATACGTGAAGATGTAATTTAGATATTGTGTTCGCACGCTCATAATATCAAAAATTGGGTCCGAACGCTTGTAATTTCAATTTTGATCTCTGTAACTTTGTAAAAGCCCCAATTAAAATAAATAGTGGCGGGGCCGAGATTTTTTAATAGCAGGTGCTGAGCTTTGGCCAACAAGCCCAACACTCACTGACGTGGACACAGGCAGCGAGTAGAATGTGACAGAAAAAAGATGAAAATCCTGACCCAAAAGTCCCTCTCTTCTCTTATTATTAGGTGTTTTTTTACAAAGTGTGTCCCTTGGTTTTGATGTTAATTCAAATTCCTTCACTTCAAACTTGAAACCTCAAGGGTAAGTTCTATTGCATTTTGAATCTATAAACAGTTTGGGTTTGTATAAGCTTCAAGTACTGCAAAACAAACAATGATGAAGCTTATCAGATATCATAATGCATTACAAAGTTTCTCAGTGACAAAACATAGTTTCCTATATTAAATACTTTTCCTACTTGTGTGTATTCTTTTTATCAGTCTAGTGACAATGCAGGCAATATATGTGCATCCTAGCAGGACATCAAATTTTTTGTAAGCTTATTTGGTCATAATTACTATCAAGATTCAAGAATAAATGTGTGCTATTAGAATTTATAAAATTAAGAATTACAAAGGTATTGATGAGAGATAAAGTGCAATCTGAACAAAATTCAAAGCAGAAAAAATGACAATGCAAAGTCAGCAAGTGGAGAACCAAAATAGAAATTCTTGATATGGTGATTGAAGTTACAAAATGTAGGCTACTATGCAAGACAATACAGATTAAAAAATTAAATGCAAAGAACCTTCATCATAGCTTCTTGTGAAACTTTATTAATCAGGGTCAACTCCTCTATACCAAAAGAAATTAAATTTTAAATTATAATAAGAGTAAAATAACTCCAGTGCAGATATTTAGCAGTTCTCATTACACATTTTATCAAACACTTTCTTTTTTTTGTCAGGTCTCAACTCAACACGATGAGACATTAAACGCACATATGTATGCCACTCGATTTGAACCTGGGATGCATGCATCAACCATGAAGCTCTTACTGTGGGCCTACAAGGCCTGCATCTATCAAACATTTTCTCTGCACTAAAAGCAATCTCAATAGAAATAACCAAAATTTCAAATTCAAAATCTTACGTTTTTTTAGTCCGAAAGGTCGGACTGAGTTGGAAAAAATGGTCCGATATAAATTCCAGGTCATGCCTAATTTTGCAAAAAAAAAAAAGGCACGACATGGCTTGGGGTATGAACGTAACATGCTCATCCCTTCTCCTGCTGTCGTTTTGCACTCTCATTCTCTTCATTCTCATTGTCGCTTTACACCCCCGTCCCTCCCCTTCCCCCCTGTCATTTTACACTCCACCCAAACACTCCCTCTCTCAATCTCTCAACAGGCACAGGCACAACTTGACCCCCAAACCCAAACCTTATGGGATAAAGGCCACATAAGTACTTTATCTTTAACAACTTTCATAAATAAGTCCTATATCTTTATAAATCTAGATTTAAGTTGTACAATGTTATTAATTTTCATAAAAGAGTCCTTTTGTCTGATGTGTCATTTAACATTCATATGTGGCACTGTTAACTTGACATAGTTTATGAACCCAATCACCACATGAGTGCCACATGTACACCCATATGCCACTTGTTTGTCTAAAATTTACCACATAAGAATCTCAGTAATCAGATTTTCAAGCACTCTCTCTCTCTCTCCTCTCCCTTTCTCTCTCTATCTAACTATCATTATTCTCATCTATTCATTTCCAAATGAAAATCATTCTTTTACCTTCTCTCAAGCTCTCATCTCAAATACCCTTCTCTCAAGTCTATCGTCCCTTCTCTCTCATCTCAAAACTTTTGTTTTCCTTTTCTATCATCACATGCTTGACCTCACTCTCCAATGCCTCCCTCTCTCAAACCCTAGGTTGAATTAAAGTTACTAATTTGTTTCTCAATACTGAACCTTTGTTAGTCTCATGCCTCTCCAGCTCATCTTTCAATCGTTTGATGCATTAGGTGATGCTTCTTCAATGTTTCTGAGGTTTGATTATTGTTACTCTGTTTCTCTTCTGTTTTTACTCCACGTGGGTTTGTTTTCTTTGCTCTAACTTTGTTGTGTCTCTTTTTTTCTTTTGATATGTTTTTGAACTCTCAATAATGGTTTTTTTTTCGTTTGAGTTTCTGGTTAATTTCAATAACTACTAAAGTTATGTCTTTTGTTTGGTTTTATGTTCACACATGTGGGATTTAGTATTGGTTTCTTAGCTTCACTTGAAATTTTGAATGTGAAAAATATTTTTGTTTTGTTCAATTGATTTCTCAAATCCTCTTTAGTTTATAGGCACATCTCTTCTCTTTTCTTTATAGTTGCAGCTTTTCCATGTTTACATGATATAGGTTCTACGGACTTGAAGGTTTTAAGTATTTGATTTGCAGATAATGGCATTCCAAAATGTTAATTTTTGTCACTTCTCATTTTCCTTTTTCATTCTAGGTTTGAACTTTGAACAATTTTGTTTGGTGGTGCAAGGGTTGGTCTCGAAAGGCTTATTGAGGTTCTTTGATAGTGGATTGTTGTTGTGGCTTCTAGGATTGAGAAGAGGGGAGAAGAGAATAGCATGTTGAGAAGGACAAAGAAGCCCTTTTTATGCAGCAAGTTCTTTCTTTTCTCAGTTGTGTGAGGAGTTTGTATTTTTTGGGTTTTAGAGCATCATTATCAGGGGGCCAATGGATCTTTTTCATCGGGGGACCAATGAAACAAAATTTATGTGGAGTGGACTGAACTACATCAATTCGCCCAACAGCGAGGCCCACTGACCACAACACATTAAAAAATATTTTTTTATATTTTATTTATTATTAATTATATTTGTTTATTTTATTAATGAAAGTTAGTTTATTATTAATTATATTTTATGTATTCTACTATTACGCGTAACATATTTTTAATAGTTTAATTTCTATGTAGTAAATTTTTAATTTATTTGAGTATAATTTAATTTTTTATTTTTAAATTAATTTATATTTTTGAAAAAAATTATGGTTTTATTCATAAAATATATATTTTCTCATTAATGAAAAATATTTAATTGTTTTTATATAAAAATGTATTTATGTAGAATATATTGTAAAAGAAAATTAAATAAAATGTTGAGTGATAATGGATCTCATATAATAATTGGAGCAAAAGGGTTTAATGAGAGAGGATTTAATAGGAAATTGATGTGACAGTGATGTGTCAAAATATTGGATCCAAAATGGGTCCAACCAATAATGATGCTCTTATGAGGACTATTTCAGAGAAAGAAGGAAGATTTAAGTGGAGAGATTTGAAAATGGACGGAGAGAGAATAGCAGAGAAAGCAAAAGGAGAAGGAAGACAGGCTCTGAATAGTCGTAAACGTTGATGACGTGGCATATACATGTCAAGTTCCGTTAACTTAACGGTGCCATATAAGAAATTTAAATGCCAAATCAGACAACTTAACTCTGTATTCATGAAGATATAGGACTCATTTATGAAAGTTGTTAAAGTACTACTAATGTGGCCTTTATCCACAAACCCTACCCTACACCCGCTCCGTCGGTGGCCGCCTGCCTCTCTCATTCCCTCTCTGCCTCTCTTAATCTCTCGACATTCCCTCTCTCAATCGCCCCTAGCTCGTCCTACTGCTCTCTCTGTCTCTCAATCACTCTCTCATTCTCGACGCCACTGAATCTCAACGACGCTATAGCTCCACGGCGAGTGACGCTGCGACACAATAGTACTCCTCTGACTCTCTCAATCCCTCTCTCAAAGTTGACGCATCATCTCTCTATCTCGAAACTTTCTAAAAATCATCTGTGTGTGCAGGAAAAACATCCCCTCTTGGGCTAACTCTCGACCTCTACGCTCCAGCTCTCTCTTTCGACAATCGATGCTCTCTCTCTCTCTCGATCTCGACGCTCCAACTCTCTCTCTCGACATTCGACAACAAAAGGTGATTTTATTAAGTGATTTTGTAAAATTCCAACTTCCATTTGGTTACTTATTACTTGTTAAGTGACTTTGTGTGCCAATTGTTGGGTGATTTTGTGTGTCAATTGATTAGAACGAAATGGATGGTTTTTGTGATTGTGAAATGGTTATTTTGATTTATTATGTTTATTGTGATTTGTGGCTATTGTCTTATGTTTTGATTTAGTATGTTTACAATACTTTCGGGCTTACTTACAGGATATAGTATGGATAGCCAAAGTACTAAGTCACCAACGTGTGTTGATGAAAATGATGAGCCGATGTCGAAGCGGAGTAAATTAGAGGTGTGGGATACTTTCAAGAAATTACCCACTTCGGCAAGAGAGGATCCTAAAGCTTAATGTAAGTTTTGCAAAAACATTGACACTTGCAAGAGTAGTGGTGACACTTCTCATTTGTATAGGCATATTAGTACGTGTCCCAAATGAGCTTTTCGTGATATAAAGCAATACACAATTCGAAGTGAAATTAGTTCAAGTGGTGTGTCTTTGTCAAATTATAGAATTAATTTGGATGCAATTCGAAGTGAAATTGGACCAATGATTGTGAGGGATGAGAAACCATTTACAATGGTCGAGTATGATGGATTTAGGTGTGTTATGGCTGCTGCTTGTCCTGAATTTAAAATGATGAGTAGGAGAACAATAAAAGGGGATATTATGTCACTTTATGAAAAAGAGAAAAAAGAAATGATTCAATATTTGTCCACGGTTCCTGGTATAATTTGCTAACATGTGATACATGGAAATCTATAACTGAGGATCATTACATTTGCATCGCGGCACATTTTGTGGATGCTAATTGGTTGCTGCAAAAGAGAGTTTTTCATTTTAAATTAATTCCACCTCCTTATGTTAGTGTGTCAATTGAAGATGAGATTAACTCTGCTATTGTTGAATGAAAAATTCAAAAGAAATTGTTCAGTATTACTTTGGATAATGTGAGCACTAATGATTGTGTTATTGATTTGCTTAAAGTTCATTTGAATGGAATGGGTCTTTTTCTGTGTGACGGTAATTTCTTTCATATCCGATGTTGTGCTCACATATTGAATTTGATTGTGCAATCTGCTTTTGATATTATGTTGGTGACCTTTAAAAAATTGTGTGATGGTATTAAGTATGTGAAACAATTTGCTCATAGGAAAAAGAACTTTGTTGCTTTAGTCAACAACATGAATGTGGATACTAGTAAGAAATTGGTTCTTGATTGTCCAACTAGGTGGAATTCAATTTATAATATGCTTATTGTAACACTTCGTTACAAAAGTGTATTCTTGAAATTTGGTGAGAGAGATAACAAGTTCAATTTATTCACTTTAGCAGAAGAAGAGTGAACAAATATTGGTGTTTTGTGCAATTTTTTAAAACCATTCTATGAAGTGACTTGCACATTTTCTGGAGTTAAGTACCCCACTTCTAATTTATATTTCAAAGGTGTTTGGAAAATTCATTATAAGAAGTTAAGCATTCTTAAAGGTCCATAAACTTTCTTGACACCTACGGTCATAGAAATGCAGCATAAATTTGACAAATATTGGAGAGAGTATAGTTTGATTTTATCATGTGTTGTAATTTTAGATCCCCGGCATAAAGTCAAAACAGATGAATATTACTTCAATAGAGTGTATGGGGAGGAAGGTTCTAAGATTCATATAACAAAAGTGATTACTACACTTTACAAGTGTTTTGAGACATATAGAGAAGGGAAAACACCTGACGTTGTCAGTTCAAGCAATAATAAAAATGTTAACGATGATAATGATGAATACATGTTTAAAGAGATTTGGATAACTTTAAAGGAACTTATTGTGGAAATCAAGTGCAAAAGTTGGAGTTAGATCATTATTTGGAAGAGCCTCCTCTTGATAGAAATGTGGAACTAGATGTTTTACACTTTTAGAGCACTCGTTCCTTAAGTTATCTTGATTTATCTTCTATGGCACATGATATTTTGACTATTCCAGTAGCGACAATTACTTCAGAAAGTACATTTAGTGTGAGATGTAGGGTAATTAGTCATTTTTTCTCTTCATTGAAAACAAAGACAATTGAAGCTTTAATGTCTCTTCGGGATTGGTTACAAGCATCTTCAGGACCCAGTAAGTATTTGACATTTTTTAAAAAAAAATGCAAACTTATTTATTTGTATTGTTAATTACATTTTTTATGGATTTAATGTGTAAGGAATGATGAAAATAAAGATGGTTCGAGTTCTGATTCAGAGGATGATTAGTTTATTTTTGTTGTTTTCTAACTAATTTTAATATAATGTATGGAGAATTTAGTATGTATTGGATATGTTTTCGGTTCGTTTGTATGTTATTTTAAGTAAATGAACAAAGAATAGCTAATATTGTCATTTAGTTTAATGTAAGTCATTGTATTTTCATTAAAAATAATGTTAGAAGTGTTAAAATTGAAAGATAAAACAAAAAAATTGAAATTGTGGCCCACAGAGGCCTGACCCAACCAACCATTTTTGAATGGGTGGACTTGGACAATACACTCAACCTAATCAAGTGGGCCTAGTGAAAAAAATATACTGTAGCTCAGCCCTATCTTCCATGGACTGGAAGTATATGCTTGAATACCTGGAGTTAATTATGTCACGTCTTAAATAAAATTTAGATTTTGACAAAAAGAACCCAAAGTTTTGTAATTAGTTGAATAACATATTTTTAATTTTAAGTCTCCTATATGTCATTTTTCAAATTCAGGTCTGAAAAATACCAGATGAATTCAAATAAAAGGTAAGTTTTTTCATCATTTTCACTTTTTTTCTCTCTCTTCAGTTTCTCTCTCCTAGATTCTCTCTCTTCCTCTCTCTCTCTCTCTCTCTCTTCTCCATCATCTTCTCTCTTCCTCTCAAGAAACCCTAGCCGCTCTCGTTCGCTCTCTCTCCTCACTTGTCTCCTCTTTCGTGTCGGATCTTCCTCCACCGTCACTCTCTTTCTCTCTCCTAACATTTGTCGCTCTCTTTTCTTCTCCCTTTACACTCTTTCATCGGTTTCTATTCCCTTGTCGCTCTCTCTCCCCTTAGGTTTTCTTTTGTCATCATGGCTCTTGTCAGTCTTTCTCATCGGTTCTCTCTCTCAACATTGTTCTCGCTCTTCGCTGCTCTCTTTTTTTCTCTCGTTTTTGTTTCATCCTTGCCTTTTGATCTATTTGTTTCATTTTTGGTGTCTCCTCGGTTTCTTTTCTTTGTTCGACACGTGAAAATAGAGCGGTGAATGTTAACGGCGAACATGGCGAAGAGGGGTGGCAGTGTAGATCTAGGGTTTGTTGGATAGATGGCGACAATTTGATGTTGCTGTTGTGTAGTGGTTAGGGTTTGTTGTACGTATTTTTATTATTTTAGTCTCTTAAATTGTAGTTTTTTTTATGGAATTGCATTAAGTTTTTTAATGGTATACAGGTTGATTTTTGTTGAGTTTGATTGATTTTATACAAGGGTGATTGTATTAGGAGACATTTGTATACCATTGGATACTAAATTAATTATCATTAAATATAATTAAAAGTCGTAAATATGTTTGCAAAATAATGACTTAGAGACATCCAGAGACATTTGGAGACATCTGGAGACTTTTTGGAAAATCAAAAAATTTACAACTTGAATATCTTTGGAAATCTTCTAGAAAATCAAGAAAATAAAAAAAATAATTCAGCTTAATTTATACAATGTACACCGAAAATTCATTAAATCTAATTTCTTATTAAAAAATTTGTGACATATTTCTGGAGACATTTGGAGACTTTTTTATAGATATTTGGAGACATCTGGAGATTTTTTGGAACTTATATACTTTGTTTACTAAAATTCATATTTCGTCCAAAAATCAATGTCTCACGAAACTATCGCGATTTCTCACAAAAAATGACATTTTTCAAATGAGATTTATTTTTCTTCCATTTTACAACATCAGTGTTTTATTTTGATATAAAAGTGTAATTTTCCCGAGTACCTGCTTTTCTCTTAATAACTCTTTTCTTGAAAATAGATCAATAGATGGTAAAGAAGTAGTAAATCATATTATTTACAAAAAATAATAAAATCATATTTTCGCAAACAACTTCGACTTTTCAATTCTTTTTCTTCTCCAGATTAGGCCGCAAGGGAAAAGGTCCACCAGGCCCGAGTCTTGATTGCCATGTTTAAAAATTGTGCAACATATGTTTTCAAAAGCCATAGAAATGTTTATTTCTTTATGTTGTCAAAAACCTGTCATTCTTTCTGTTTACAAGTTAATAATTAACCAAAATAATTTATTTCCACGGTATCAACAAATCGTTTTTTTGTGCGCAAACAATTTTCGTGAGGAATATATTGCATCGAGCTGACTTCGGTTTCCCACTCGAAGAAACCCAAGCCGACCAATAATCCCTCCCAACCCGAACTCATGGTATCGGTTCGGTCCGTTTGACGGCCTTCAGCATTCACTCACCAAGTCCATAAAATTAGTCATATAATTGACAATTAATCTAGCCAAAAATTTATACCTTTCTCGGCCTTTTGGCTAAGATCAAGTGTAGAATCCAGCCAAAAATTTTGATTATCGCTAATAAATTAGTTTCAAATGGTGTCACAAAACCAAGCCTCAGATATTGGACTAATTTTTCCTTCCGGTGATGCTTACTTTTGTATAACAAGCACACAAGCACAAAAATGCAAGTGTCATCAACTCGTAGGTCCTTGAACTGATCCGAACACTTCCTAAACACAAGGTTATAATTCTCAGTTTCATCCTCACAAATGCTAAACAGCCAGTCTGGCATATAAAGTAAGGTGACCTTAAGCTACACCCAGTCTGTCATTGTACAAGTTCTTTCATCATATCAGAAAGCACAAAAGCCAGTGTTTATTGCACAAATAACGTGGCACTGTCAATCTCCGCTTGTGCAGCCCCTACAACCGCAATGGACACACTCTATGACCTTCTCTTCCCTCAGGTTCTTGGGCACTCGGCAGACGCATGTAGTGGCAAAGTTGTGATCTCTTGGTTGCATGCACCTTAAGCAACACAAACGTTCATACCCTGGCTGCAAATAAAAAATTAAAACCTTAAAATGGAACCTTTTAAGTAAGAAATCATGACGAAATGTAACGATCATGACAAGTTTCTTTCCTTGTGTAATACTAAATATTATACGAGATCCTAAATTCTCACCCAAGCAATGCAATTGATAGAAAATTTCCAGAGTATTGTTAGCAAGAATAGTCTCAGTCAAAGAAAGTAAAAGCTGCCAATAGTGGCACAAGCATACAAACTAAACACAATTAAATCATAACACAAATCCTACATTGAGAAATTACAGGTTTGACATGACAGAAGGAAAACTTAACTATATCATTTCGACAAGTTTTTGCAAGAATTTGGAGATGACACACATTGATCCATTAGTAACAAAAAAAGGAACATGATTTAAAGCCCAAATTGTTAGCGCCTTAGCTCTGCACAGAACATGTGAAAGAGACCAGTTTTCATGTATTCCTAGCTAAATGATCATTTGGATGACACATTACATCATATTTTGAAGAAAATGCAGTGCTTGCTCACAATTTGGGCCGATGAACGAAAAGCTCAAATCAAATCTATAAAATGGTCAAAAATAACGAATCCAAATGAAAGAGTTCTGAGACCAACCTTTTTCCACTTTGCAATTAGATTATGGTCAGCATAGCCTTGATCCAAACAAAACTCGTACAATTCCTTGGATATTTCCTTCCTCCGATGATAAAGGTCAAAAATATAGCGACTCTTTTGATGTGCTATTTTAAAAATAGGCCACAAGGCCTCACATTTTCTCTTACCATCATGTGGGTCATTCTCAGCTGTAAAGAAATTAAAACATACCATTTGCAGCAGTACAACGATCAACTAATGAACTAAGCAGAGCATATGTGAAAGAAGGATACACTGTCGCATTGCATTATATACAAACCTTCTCTCATCTTTGCTTGCAGCTCACGGAGAGTAGGCTCGATCAACTCCCAGCCCTCCGGATACTTGACACGATTTGTCTTTACCTTTGGCATTGTTTAACCTGCCATGATGTTACAACAAGAATTAACAACACAAATTATCCATCAAATTACCAAAACATTGACCGAGAAATTCACAAAAAGGGAAAATCATCAGTTATATATCGAAAAAATTTCACAAACATCAGAGACTAATCTAGTCATACAATTAGTAAACTTAACTAAAAATTCATTTTCTTTTGCACATTAAACCCACATCACTAGTAGTTGTTTCTTCAATCACATTTTGTGCAGCTACGCTTGTTATACAACAATTTCAACAAAAGCAGTTTGAGGGCTTCCTAACAACCATATTCTGAAGAATTATCAAAAAAGAAAACATATTCCGAAGAACTAACGGATCATTTATCACCGAATTCCAATTAGGGAAGAACTCATAAGCTTAATAAATCTGAGGGAAAAAAAAGAAAAAAGATTTTATAGTCCCGCAAATTAACAATACAGTATCAAGTGGAAACGAAGCAACTGCGTGAAGCGAACCTATTGAACTGAAAATTAAACAAATAAGAATTACTCTAGTGGAGATATGATTTCCTTTGCAAACCATGATTAGTGAAACGCTAATTCTGGGCAAGACCAATATAGAGAAAAATTCAATAAAGCCACAACAATAGCCAAATCATCAAAACTTCTACAAACTTAAAAACATAACAGAGATAATCCGAAAAGAAATTGCAGATAATTCGCATCACAGAAAGAAGCAACGAACGCGAGAATCAAAGGGGAAAACAAGGAAACAGAGCTCACCGGAGTTGAAGATTATGATGAGCAGGTTATAATGGCGCAAAAGAAGAATGTTTATTAGGGCAAATAAAAAAATTTGGTGCTTTCACCAGCGAATCTATGATCTTGTACTCCGAAGATGGGAATTAGGGTTTTAATTTAATGAATGGATAGAGAAGGAAAGGAGTTTATGGAAAATATGGGTCCACTGGAGAACTGTTAGAACGACGTCGGCAATTGTATGGATTTGATCTTTTGTCCAAATAGAAATTCTTGCTTTATAGCAATTAGGAACAACTAGATGTTCCTTTAATCGAAGCGGAGAATTGACAAATATATTGGGAGTTTTTTGATTGATAGAAATATTATAGGGAAGTTTAAACAAATATCGAAAAATTATGGGTAAAACAATAAATATCGATAATGATAAAAATTATTTATAAATATAGTGTTTAATTTTTAGTTTGCAAAACTATTAAATTTTGTTGGAAATTAAACTTGATTTAGTAACTAGAGTTATGTAGATAGATCAAGAAGGCTACATAACTCTAGATACTTTCAGTAGATCAATTTTTTTAATGAAGAAAAAAATATAACTAAACATCTAAGGAGAAGAAGTCAAGTTGAAGACAACATGCAGGAAGAAAAATTCAAATTGAAGACTACTATATATATAAATGGATGAACTTAGATCATTTTATAAGCTTTTGAAAATCAAGAGCGAGAGAAAAACTCCAACTAGTTTGTAAGAAAAAAATATATAGTGTATGTACTTTGTATTTACGAGATAGCTTCTGAAATCAAGATTAATATTTGAGTGTGTGTTTTTGAATTCAACCTATTCGCAAGGTTATTATAATCTTTTAATTGTCACCATCTGGCATCAGAGCTAGTTTATTAAGTGGCTTCAAGTTCAAGCGCAGGAGTTCAACAGCTTCAACAAGTGCAATCAACAATCTTCAAGTTTGATGAGAAGAATAATTTTTTTCATGTAGAAACATTTGATGGAGCTATGTTTAAAGAGCTACGGGTATAGAGAAAATTGGGAGAAAGAAAAAACCTTCCAAAAAAAAACAAAAGTTAGGTCGAGATCGATCCCTGAATGAAAAGGCTTTGTTCTTGATTTGTCAATCAGTTGAGTTGACAGTATTAGAGAAAACTTTTTAATGCCAAAACAGCAAATAAATCTTGGAGTATTCTCATCAAAACATATGAAGGTGTAGATTTAGTCAAACGAGTGAGACTCCAAGGTTTGAAGCAACAGTTCGAGCTCCTGCAACAAGGAAAATACGAAAACTTATGCAATTACTTCTCAAGAATGGAGAAACTAGTCAACGAAATGAAGAATAACAGTGACAAAATAACAAAGAAAGATGTCATCGAAAAGATTATGCATACTTTGTCAAGTCGATTTAATTATGTGATAATGGCAATCGAAGAATCTAGAGATCTTGATAGTATAACTCTGAATGATTTACAAGCTTCATTAGAGTCACGTGAGACGTGGATGACTGAAAGATCACCAAGTACAACGAATGAAGCTTTGAAAGCTACTACAAGTAGAATACAACAAAATAAAATAGGTTCGAATTTTTGCAGTAAAGGAATGCAAAATTTTCAAACCTGCTACTAGGCAAGAAGAAAAAGGTAACGAATTCTTCAAAGATAAATCTCATATTTAGTGCTATAAATGCAAAAAGCATGGTTATTATTAGTCTGAGTGCAAGTCACATATTCAGTGTCGTAATTGCAAAAGATATGGTCATTATAGTAATGAATGTCGCGATAGAAGACCACAAAATAAAGAGTATCATGCCAAAATAGTTTAGAATGATAGTCCAGAAATCTTATTATTGGTTAGCCATGAAACTGAAGGAAAAAACGACAGTCGATGGTTGCTAGATTCAGGTTGCAATAATCATTTAAGTGGAAATAAGGATGCTTTTTTAGAGCTAGATGAATCTTTTCGTTCTTCTATAAAACTTGGCGATGATTACATAGTTCCAGTACTAGGGAAAGGGAGGATTGCTATTAAATTAAAGAATGGGTCTTCAAATTATATTTCTGAAGTGTATTATATTCTTAGTATTTGTCAAAATCTGTTAAGTGTTGGTCAGCTAGTAGCAAAAGGCTATGACTTGCATTTCAATAAAGATTAATGCATTGTTAGTGATAAAGAAAAAAGGAGTGTTATTAAATACAAAAATTTTCGAGCAATTGTCTATTCCCGACACACATCAATTATGGTAATTTTACTTATTATAATCCTGTTATTACTAATGATAACTGGTCATGGCATATGCGTCTCAGACACTTGAATTTCAAAAGCATCAAAATTCTTGCAAATGAAGAGTGGGTTGTAGGTTTTCCATCAATTCAAGTTCTTGATAAGGTGTGTGCAGTGTCGGAGCCACTAAGGGACCAGTGGGTGCCCGGGTACCCGCTGGAGCTAGAGAAGGGCCATGGAAGCCCTCCTCCGGTGGGGCTCCGACATGAACCCAGAGAAAAAAGTGGAAAGCTTGAGTTGAAGAGTTGTCAAGCGTAAAACAGTGAGAGAAGATGAAGAAGAATGCTTTGTTTTCAAAACCATTTTGGAGAGGTGAAGTTGTTTGGTTATGGAGTCGGATGAGGGATCTACAAGTGGTTG
>CAODLS013913844.1:0-20949 GCA_948243855.1 Flueggea neowawraea
GAGAATGTCCAAGACCTTCAAGCTCCTTTGATTCTTCAAACCCTCATTTAAAGCTATCTAGGAATTGAAAGACAAAGAGAATGTTTTTAAGTCTAGAGAATATGTGTAGAGAATATCCCCCAAATGGGCAAATAAGAGGAGTATTTATAGCCCACATGTGACCTCAAAACCCTCCAATAATTCTTGATAAAAATGTCCCTTGAATGTGTCTTGGTTTCCACAAGTTTGTCCCCGTTCATCACTACCTTTTATTCTCTCATTGTCACATTCTTCAGGTCACCACGGTTATGGCCTCCACGGCGATTCTGCACAAAGTGGTCTTCTACACCATGACCATGGTGCTTGCCTCCATGACCGTGGTGCTTCTCTGACTAGCCAAATGTGTCCAATTTGGGCAGTAGGTGGCCATGGTCATGGCCTCGACCATGGCCTAGGGTGTGGCAATGAAAATTTCTTCCTTTGAGATGATTTTTCTAGAGTTTTCTTCCATTGATCTTGCAACTTTAAGAACATATTTTTCATGTCTTTTTCATCACTTTTCATCCACGTATTATGCATTCTCATTCACCTTACACAAAACATGAAAAGAGAATAAATTCATGGACAATTAAGTACACTTAGGGCCAAAATGCTATCAATTAATGCTTGAATTAATATATAAATTTAACATACATTAAACTCCCCCACATTTAATCGTTTGCTTGTCCTCAAGCAAACCAATTACAATCCTGGGATGGAATACAATTTAAACCAAAGAGGTAAGAAAATTCTTACACTATACAAGTATGCAAGTAAAATGAGCAAAAGAGGAAAAGCAATGCTATTCAAATTTACAAAACATCAAACTTTGGCATTAAAAAGTTGTAATTTTGAGAGTTTATCTATCAAATCCCCTAATTCATTGGCATCTATAAGGCTTATCTCCCCTATTGCTAAGTTTAAAAAAAAGCCAATTTCTTTTGTTTTGGAGCAAAGTTGGCCTCATTCATTCCTTTTTCATTAAAAAGTGCTTTATTTCATATTTCTTTCCACTACTTTATCCAATTGATCGCTTCCCTCTTATTTTTGGGTGCTAAAAATTCAGTAAGTGAATTAAGGATCCTTGTGTAAAAATACTTATTTATGATTCCCCGGGTGCACTAACCTTTTCCACCTCAAGGGTAGGGCCCCATGCACTTGTCTTGCCTAGGTTCACTCTTAAAGAAAGAAATTTTTACCATTTTAATTATTTCAAATTAGCACTTTTCATTCAATTAAAAACCACGTCTACTCCAAATATTTCAAACATAATTCAACCATTTAAGCACATTTGAATAAAACAACTTAGCAAAAAGCTTGAAAGCCTCTTTTATGCCCACACTAATGGACTAAAGTTGTTGATAAATAAACTCTCAACCTTGCAACCTAAAAATGCCAAAAATCAAAACACAAATTTCCTCAAATAGCATGCATTCCTCAATTGAAAATGTTAAAAGCATACTAACAAACTACAAAAATCCTCCAATCAATTCAATCCAAATTCTATTCTTTTCAAATTTGATGTATTCTAAACAAATTAAACACAATTTAAGCAAAAATTTCAAACTTTTTAAGCAAAATCACACAAGCAAAACTCCATAAACACACAAGCAAGACTCCATAAACACTTAAGCAAAAAGCAATCAATAAACCCCTCCCCCACACTTATTTTGAACATTGTCCCCGATGTTTGACAAAGTAAGGCCGAATCATCCCTAAAAAGAGTAATAAACAAGGAGACAAGTCCAATTTTCAACATTAAGCATTAAAGGTAAAAAGAGATAGGATTAAGAAAGCTTCTCTATTTTTTGCTTTGCTTACTTTTGCTTCTTCCTTGAATGCACAGTTCCACTTTAGGCATGAGACAAGAAAAGTGAGTAAACACAATTATAGGCATGATATAAGGCATGTGATCATGAGGAAGTAAAACTCACTCCTACTTGCTTTTATTCAATGCAAACATAAAAGATAAAAACTTAAAGTAAAGGATACATATAGTTTAACGTTATTGCGAGTGTAAAGTAGTTTAATGTCATCTCGGACAGTGATGTTGATCTATTTGGGAAGCCAAACAGTCCTTGTGGTGGATTTCTTACATGGTCTCAACCTTTTTCCACTAACAGTAATTGATTTATGATCATTAAGTACAATGTCAATAGCACCACATGCATAAATTTTTGAAATTAAAAACGGACCACACATTAGAATTTTTGGGTTCCAAAGAACATGATTTTTGTTGGGAAATAGTAAACATGTTGACCTTTAAAGAACTTGCCCTTAACAACAAAAATATCACATTCATTCTTGATTTTATCTTCTAAATCCAAACCCTTTTTTTCAAATTATTATTGTCCTTTGCACTCAGTGTACTCTCTTGGTCTTGCTTTTTTGGATGCTCTTTTGGTTTTTCACTAGGAGCTCCCTTTTCTTCCTTAACACCTAAAGATTTTGGGTGAGGGTTGGTGGACAACATGCAACAAGACTCTATCATTTTAGCATCATCATCAATATCCTCAAGCAATGACATTTTTAAGTTGCTAAAAACATTAAAGTCTCGAATTTCACTCCCTACTCAGAAAGTCAATTTTCCCTTATTAACATCAATTAGAGCTTCCCCTGTTACTAAAAATGGTCTACCAAGTATAATGGGAAGTTATAATTCATGCTCCATTTCAAGCACATAAAAATCAACGGGAAAATAAAACTTACCAACCTTTACCAAGACATTTTTCATAAGTGCCAAAGCATGCTTGAAAGAACGGTCAATAAGTTGGAGTGAGACCATTGTTGGCACAAGTTCTCTAATCCCAAGCTTCTTAAATATGGAGGATGGCATGAGGTTAGCCGAGGCTCCCAAGTCACAAAAGGACTTCTCAATGGCCACATTCCCAATTGAGCAAGGAATTGTAAAACTCCCCGGATCTTAAAGCTTTGGAGGTAACTTGTTTTGCAATACTGCACTACATTATTTGGTTAGAGCAA
The DNA here is from genome assembly GCA_948243855.1 of Flueggea neowawraea. Classification (NCBI taxonomy): domain Eukaryota; kingdom Viridiplantae; phylum Streptophyta; class Magnoliopsida; order Malpighiales; family Phyllanthaceae; genus Flueggea; species Flueggea neowawraea. The sequence continues at coordinate 3,001 of CAODLS013913844.1, forward strand.
CTGTGTCATACTCCTCCAATTTCTTTTTGTTGGCCACAAGCTCTTTTAAGAATTTGGCATATTTAGGCATGTGTGCAATGGCTTTAATGAATGGAATGTTCAATTCCAACTTCTTGAACATCCCAAGAAACTTGTCAAACTCCTTAGCTTGGGTGTGAGCCTTCAACTATCGAGGAAATGGAATAGGAGGCACATAGGGCTTGACCTCACTCATTGGGTTAGAAGAAAACTCTTGGTTTTGCACTTTTTCTTCCTTAGCTTCCTGGGAATTTCTAGGCTCTTCCACTACACACTCATTCCCCTTATCTTTATTGAACTCCTCCCCCACATTTGGCTCTTCAAGTTCTTTCCTACTTCTCAAACTAACAGCCATTACACACTCTTTGGGATTAACTTGGGAAGTACTTAATAGCTTCCCCTTTTCTCTATTTGAAATTGTCTTGGCTAATTGACCCACTTGCCTGTCAAGATTTTGGATGGTGGCTTCTTGGTTTGAACAATTTGGTCCACCTTTGGATCCATTTTAGTCATGTATTACATCAAGAGGTCTTCCAAGGGTGGTTTCTTTTCTTTGGTGTTCTGTTAGGGTGGTGGTTGGGTTGTTATTGTTGAAAGGGTGGTGGTCTAAGTTGATATCCCGGAAATCCCATAGGTCTCGGTGGTTTTGTGGTGCTAGGATATTTCCAAGAAAAATTTGGGTAGTTTCTCCAACCTGAATTGTAAGTATTTGAATATTGGTCATTCCTAGGTTGAGCATTTGGGAACCCCCAACAAAATTCACTTCATCAACTCCAACATCGACTCCTTGGGCCATCCTATAATTAGCATCACTATGTTTCATCACTCCACAAAAAGAGCATTGTTCTTAACATTGGCTCCTCTACTAATTAACATATTTAACTTCCTAGACAATTCATCAATTTGGGAAGCCAAATAGGGAGAATTAGAGGTTACCTCATGCATCCTCACTCTTCTTCCTCTTACCGCTTTTTGTTGAGAGTTGATGGCAAGCATCTCATATATATCATATACTTCTTCGGCCATCTTGTCACCAAAATATCCACCCGCTGTAGTGTCAACAAGTATTTACCCATGCATTGTGAGCCCATCATAGAAGAATTGTGTGAGCAATTCCAAGGAGAATTGATGGTGGGGGCATTGACTCAAGAGCATCTTGGACCTTTCCCACGCTTCATGGAATGGTTCTCCCTCCATTTGAGAAAATGAGCAAATCTTGTTCCTTAACTCCACCGTCTTTTGGGGCGAATAATACTTCATCATGATTTTTTTATAGACTTCATCCCAAGTTCCCAAAGGGCCCTCCGAAAGATTTATCAACCAAGTTTTAGCCCAATCCTTCAAGGTATATGGAAAGCATCTCATCCAAAGGTCGTCTTCCGTCAAACCATGTAGAGGGAATGTTTGGATGGTGGTATAAAATTCCCTAAAAAAGGTGAGTGCATCCTCCGATGGCAGGCCATGAAATGATGGCAACATATTGAACCGAATGGTCTTCAACTAATAATTCCTTGCCGCTGGACTCAACCTTATACAAGATGGTGAAGCCCCAATCACCGGCCTTTGAATATCTCTTAAAATCATTCGCACCGGCATTAGGTTGCTAAGGCCATCTCCCGGCAATTGCCCCACTCTAGCTTCCTCCACATTTTCACCTTGAGGCCTTAGATTTTTGGCCATCCTTTCCCTTCTTCTATTAGCCCGGTTCTCCCTACACAATCTTTCAATTTTCAGAATCAAAGGAATCACCTCCTTGTTTTCCAAGCTTCAAGAATGTCTCAACAACATGTACTACCTACCAATGCAAAGGAAAAAACAAACAATTAAGCAAAAAATAAAATAAAATATCACAATTAGTAGCGTCGTTCCCCGACAATGGTGCCAAAAACTTAGTCAGTTCTCGCAACTGAGCTACATTAATGAATAGGGTTTTGGGATTGAGTTTTCTCTCCACCGAGCTAGCCTAAAGCCTATCTCAAGGTCATTTATGCCATACCTACATTTACTAAAAGTGTCCTCTCGACCTGAATTAGCTAAACTAGGTTCATTAAACCATTAGGGAATTTCATCAAACACCTTGTGAGCAAGAAATATCTCTATCCTAAACCACACAAGTTTAATGCTTGTAGGCCTCACATAGCCTTCATCTCTCGATTCTTCAACTAGGCTTACCTAAACTTCAACTTTGGTGATCAAGCATAATCACAGTCAAGGATAACAAGCCATTAAATCAAATCCATGGGCAATCAACCAAATAAAGAACATAAACACAATACCCATTAAAAATAATCTTCAAATATGGAAATCAAATGCACAAAAATAATACCCATTCATTAAATAACAAATATTATTCAATAGTCTACATCTCTAAGCCCTAACAATAAATCTAAGCTACCATAACTAACATAAAGAAAAAATAGAAATAAAAATAAAATATTGTAATTAAGCTAAAAATATGAAGAGAAAGAGAAAAGATGGAAGCCAAGAACCCCTATTCAATGTCACTTTCAAAGAGGATGCCCAAAACCTTCAAGCTTTCCTTTTAATCTTCAAACCCTAATTTAAATCCTAAAGAGAATGTAGAGAATGTTCCTAAAAGGGCAAATAAGAGGAGTATTTATAGCCCACATGTGACCTCAAAACCCTCCAATAATTCCTAACAAAAATGCCCATTGAATGTGTCTTGGTACCCATAAGTTTTTCCTCATTCATCACCACATTTTACTCTCTCCTTGTCACATTCTTTAGGTCACCACGGTCATGGCCTCCAGCGCCATGACTATGGCTTGCTTCTGCCTAAAGTGGTCTTCTACACCATGACCGTGGTGTTTGCCTCCATGACCGTGATGCTTCTCTCCATGACTGTGGTGCTTCTCTGACTAACCAAAATGTGTCAAATTTGGGCAGTAGGTGGCCATGGTCATGGCCTCGACCATGACTTAGGGTGTGGCAATGAAAATTTCTTCCTTTGAGCTGATTTTTCTAGCGTTTTCTTCCATTGATCTTGCAAATTTACAAACATATTTTCATGTCTTTTTCATCACTTTTCATCCACATATTATGCATTCTTATTCACCCTACATAAAACACGAAAAGAGAATAAATTCATGGACAATCAAGTACACTTAGGGCCAAAATGCTATCGATTAATACTTGAATTAATATATAAATTAATCCACATATTACTATTATTATTGTTATTATTATTGTTATTATTATTATTATTGTTATTGTTATTATTATTATTGTTATTATTATTATTGTTATTATTGTTATTGTTATTATTGTTATTCTTATTATTATTGTTATTCTTATTATTGTTATTCTTATTATTATTGTTATTATTATTATTATTGTTATTGTTATTATTATTTTTATTATTATTATTATTGTTATTATTATTATTCTTATTATTTTTATTATTATTATTATTTTTATTATTGTTATTATTATTTTTATTGTTATTATTATTATTATTGTTATTGTTATTATTGTTGTTATTATTATTATTATTGTTATTGTTATTATTGTTGTTGTTATTATTATTATTATTATTATTATTATTATTATTATTATTGTTATTATTATTATTTTTCTTATTATTATTATTATTGTTATTATTATTATTTTTCTTGTTATTATTATTATTGTTATTATTATTATTGTTATTATTATTATTATTGTTGTTATTATTGTTGTTGTTATTATTATTGTTGTTGTTGTTGTTGTTGTTGTTATTATTATTATTATTATTATTATTATTATTATTATTATTATTATTAGGTTTGAAGAGCACATATATATACTGCTTTTTGGCTTTGGCGACTTTCTCTTCTATCTCGTCACTTTTAGAACAAAATACTTTTTCATTCTCTTTGGTTTTCTTCCTATATTATGTGTAACCAAAGTCATATCTAGTTGATGTATTTTTGAAATTCAATCCATATGGGTTGTGAGACTATTGTTTTTATATATTATTGAGTAATTTGAGTATTTATTCAAAACTTGTGCCTTTCATGTTCATTATTATTTGTGTTGATTGTTCAATGCATCCAATTGATTAATGACTCGAATGATAAACTGCTATTTAGGATTAATAGAGTGTTTCTCATTAATTCTAATCTAGGTAGCAAATAACTTGAATGATTGTGGTTGGACAACTTTCAATGTTATAGAATTAGGTAATCTAGTTTAAATGACTTATGGCATTGGCTAGGATAATGGTCTCTTTGGTTTTTACTGCTGCCATAGATTAACCTTGCCTGAGCCTCCCGAAGGTTGTCTAGTTGGTAAGGGAGGTAGTTTGTAGGGCATATTGGGGCTATCGATAAATGAAGAAGAGATTGGTTTTTTGAGTGCTTTACCGTTAACTATAACTCTATCTATTTGAATGTTCAATATTGATTCTTAGTGTCTATGATCGACTCACTGGATTGAATGGAGAAGTACATTGGCTAGGCTTCATTATTATTGATTTTCTCACATTCTCATTGCTATATTTTTATTATTTTCTTTGCTTTGATTATTGATTTTCTCGATTTACATTCTCAGTTTGACTTTCAATTTCTACAATTTTATTTTATTTTCGTGTTCAGCTAGTAAACAAATCTTCATTAGTCTCTGTGGATCGATCCTATTATATGCTATACTCAAATATCTTTCTAAACATGTTAGTTATATTTGTTGGTCTAACACACCATCACTCGGTCGTCACATGGCGTTGTATGGTTAGGCTTACATGGCACGCATGAACTATTCATGGAGTGCCACGTGTGCCATAGCATGACTGCATACGTTGTGCTGCTATACCGCTACACACACTGGAGAAGAGGTATGTGTGCATATCGTGCACACCTTTTTCGTTAAATTTTGCCACAATATTTACAATATGGGGTTTAAAGCCATCCTAAACTCACTGGTACATTCAAAATAATGAAATTTGAAACTTTAGTCTAGCCTATTTGGACAGTCAAATCAAATAAAATCAAGAAACATAAGAAGTTGATAGATCCGTTCTAGCATCCAGGTTACATAAGTGATGATGAGTTGCATTTTATGCATATTATGTTTTTTGTGCATTATAAGTCATTGGTATTTGTGTATTTTTATGTCTTGTTGGCTTCTTTGGTTGTTTATGTGTATAGTTGGTGAAATGTAAAGAGATAGAGCTATTTTGGTAGATTTTGTTGCTGGATGCATTATGGCATGACCATGCCATAAAAGGCGCGAAGACAGGCAGACTTTATTACATTGGGCTGCATGTTTTGGGAGCTTGGTCATCGAAATTTGAGCCTTGTGGACCGGAATAGAAGGCCTTTTGCTGTTAGGACAATAGACCATCATCATTATTATTATTTTGGGCTTTTTTTACTAATTAGAAGACTAGGTTTTATTTGGGAGAACATATATAAGCCATCTTCTCTTCTCTTTGGCGGTTATTACTCACATTCTACATCAGACTTTATCATCTTTGTGGCTTTCTTCCTTTAACATGTGTAACTAAACTCACATCTAGTTGATGGATTTTTGAATTTCAATCCATATAGGTTGTGAGATGATTGATGTCTTGCAAGTGCACAAGGATCGTTATAGTTTTAAACCCTCAAAATATCCTAGGGTATCGAATCCACATGGAACGTGATTAATTGTGGTCAAAAGGAGCAAATAAATTAAAACCCATGTTTTTTTTTGATTTTGAAAGTTTATTTGATTTAAAGAAAACACAATGCAAAACTAAATTTAAGTAGCTAAAAATAGGATATCAATAGTAAAAAGCGTTAGGGCTTCAAGGTTTCAGCTAGGAGTCTAGTTTTGCTAAGGTAATTTAATGTAGTTTGGGATTATGTGTTCTCTCCTTTTATCTCACTTAAAGCCTCTCTCAAGGCCATCTAAGCTAGGTCTACATTTCCTAGGAGGTTCCTCTCGACTTTATTAACCAAACTAGGCTCATTAGGTTTATTGGAAATTTTATTGAACACCGTGTAGGCACTAAGTACCTATACTTTAGCACTCAACAAAATCATTGCTTATGACCTCACCCTACCTTCATATCTCAATCCATCAATAAGGTTTAGTAAAACTATAACCTAGGTGATCAATCCAGCTTGTAAGCACACATAACAAGTCAATAAACCAACCCAACATTCAATAGATACGAACAATGAACAAGCACACAAAACCCAAGCATTAACTTAGCAAAACCATTATCCTAGCCTACATCTTTACACCCCAACAAGTAAATCAAACTACCATATTAAAATCTATAAAAAAAACATTGATATCCATTAAAATAAGCATTAAATCGAAATACAAATAAAGAAATAGAAAGAGATTCAAACCCCAAGAGCTTTTACAAGAAGATTCTAAGCAAGAAAGCTTTGGGCAATTCAATCCTCCCATTCTCCTTCCAATTAAAGCTCAAATGTTCTTGATATAGAAAATCCTAAAATCTAGATTAAAGATGATGTAAAATTCCCCCTAAAGATGTGGTAAAGATAGTTATTTATACCCCTTTTCCAAGTCATAAAAACCATACTTGAGATTAGTTCAAAATGCCCTTTGGTCCCCACATGCTTTTTCCTCCCAAAATTGACCTTTTTCTTGAATTCTAGGCTCTCACAGCTGTGGCCTTTGGTTAGGGCTGGATTCGAGCTGAGCTGAGCTTTGGAGTGTTTAAGCTTGGTTCGTCTAAAATCTTTTGAGCTCAAGCTCTCTCTCGAGCTCAAAATCTTGTTCAAGCTCGGCTCGTCATAAGGCTAGCGAGCTCACAAGCTTGTTGGCGAGCTTTTCGAGCTCAGCTCAACAAAGACTTGAATAAATTCGTGAACAAAATTTACTAGTTCAGCTTTAGAAACAACTCTAAAAAGAATATAATCAAATTTAGGTTAGTTCAATAAAATTATGTTGAGCATTTAATTCAACTAAGAACTATTATAAGTTTTGATTTGTTTCATAAGTTCAATCTAATATTAGATCATCTTATGCAAGTATGCTTGTACTTTTATAAGCACAATCAATTAGTGTAAGTTTGAACTTTTATTGATGTAGCCCAAATATTAAATACTATTCTAAATATAAACATATTTTTTATAATTTAGTTTAACACACACACACACACATATACGCACGTGTATATATATATAGACAAGACTACAAACGAGCTTGTTTACGAGCCTGATCACGAGCCTACAAAAGAGTTTGTCCATGAGCTTTTGAGCTGAACTTTTGGGTGTTCAAGTTCGGCTCGTTTATAAAATGAGCTTAAAATTTTGTTGAAGCTTGACTCATTTATTATCGAGCCGATCTGTGAACAAGCTTTTATCGAGCCAAGCTTCAAGCCGCTTATGAGCAGCTCAACTCTTTTCCACCCTGCCCTTGGCTATCACGACTATGGCATTTTTTCATCCTTAAGCGTGCCCACGGCTAAAGGACAAGCCATGGTTATTTGGATTAATTGTTCCCATGGACACCACGACCATGGCCACATTTTATACTCATTTGTGCCTGCAGTTGCCGTGGTTTTGTCCACCACAGCTGTGGTACCCCGTTTCTTCATGAAATCCTTATTTTCTTTATGCTTTCTTGAGTTTGCTTAGAGCATTTCCATTTTTCATATCCTTTTCTACCTTTTCTGACTCATTTTCTCCAATTTATTTCATCCTAAAAACATCATAAATATCATATAAGTTTCACCATAAAAACATGATTCATAGGATGGAAATAGATATATTCTTGCTTGATTAACATGTAAATTTAGAACACATCATGAGACTATTGTGGTGAATAAGTTTGCCGTTAGTCAAAGGAAATCGTCTTAAAAAGTACAAGTGTGTGGAATATGTGGTGCGCAAGGACATCGTACTGATTTGTGGGCCAAACGTATAGGAGATATGATCCATATTCCAACACATACAATCCTTGATGGGCAGATCATAATCCAAATTTGAGGTATGAAAACAAATTTCATAATAACTCAGCTCCTTAAAATATTCAACAACAACAGATGCATCTGACTGATGGACTTCAAGAGTTGGAAGAAATTATGATATCCTTGGCATTTTCCACACAACCATTTCAGTGAATAACAGAGGCGAGCATTTTTGAAATTAAAGATCAAATTAACAAGTTAGCCACTTTTGTTAAAAAGCTTGAAATCAAGAAAAAACTGCCCTCCCAACATAAGATAAACCTGAGCCAGAATGTTAGTTCCATCAATCTTTAAAATGGGAAGGAAATTCAAGGTACAAACAAGACATCATCATTACGGCATAACCATGCTGTAACAACTGAAATAGAGGTAATAGATCCCAAGAACGTACCGGTGGTTGTGAATCCTGAAAAAACACCTTTCCCACATAGATTGGCAAAGAGAAAGAAGGTTTTCAATGATCAAGAGGTGCTAGAAACATTGAAGAAGGTTGAAATCAATATTTCTTTGCTCACAGCAATTAAGCAAATGCCTTGATATTGCAAGTTCCTAAAAGAGTTATGCACAAGCATGAACAGATTGAAGGGCAATAAGAGAGTTCATCATGGTGAAATGATTTTAGCAGTTCCTCAGAAGAAAATGCCCATCAAAGAAAAGGACCCATGTATGTTCTCCGTACTTTGTAAAATTGGAAATATTTGTTTTGAGTAGGCTATGTGTGACTTAGGTGCATTTATAATTGTAATGCATTTGTCTGTTTATTCCACATTAAATGTTGTGCCTTTGAAACAAAATGGTGTAGTGCTAACCTTTGCTGACCGTTCTAGTGTTTTTCTTAAAGGTATTTTGAGGATGGTTTGGTGCTGGTGAACGACTTAATCTTTCTTGTAGACTTTTATGTGTTAGACATAGAGGATGATGGTACTACCAATTCAAGGTCGCTGCTCTTAGGAAGACCATTCTTGAAAACAATCCATACAAAGATAAACGTCCATGATGGTACACTTTCAATGGAATTTGATGGTGATGTTGTTAAATTTAATATAAATGACACAATGAAATATCCTAAAGATTGTTTGTCTATTTATGCCATTGATACAACTAAGCCACTGATTGAGGAGAAGGTAGAGTTTTGTTTAGGTGATCATTCGCAGGATGTTAGTGCAATCATGTGAAAAATAGGAACCGAAAGAAGCTTATAGTCTTAGTGCTTTATGACTAAGCAAGAAAATGACAATAAGGGCTCTAAAGGTAAAGATTTTTTTACTTGATACAACCAAACATGAGCCCAAATCTGTCAGGTTCTTGAAAAATTTTTGCACTGAGAAAATAAAGCAAAAAGGGATCGTGTGATCTATGTTCCAAATGATTCTGCCATAATTAATAAGAACTTGCCATCAAAGAAGGATGATCCAAGCGTAAAGATTCATCTGTTGAATGATAAGAAAGGATAAAGATTCAACTTCATCCAGCTAAGATGATGTTAAATAAGCACTTCTTGGGATGCAACCAAGGATTTTTTTATTTTTGTATTTTGATTTCTAGGATTTATTTTCCATAAGTTTTGCTCTTTTAAATTTTTGGTGTCCTTTTATTTTCTCGCTAATTATTTCTCTGTCAATTGACTGCAGTTTTCATGTGCAATCAAGTGAAACAAATTGGGTTTACATGAGGAATAAGTGTGGGGAAATTTGAAGGAGAAAAGAATCTAGAAACCAATCTCAAAACAACGACGTTTGACCAATCCAGAAACCATCCACCATTCAACACCGTTTTGGCATGAATGAAGAGCCATCGACCGCCCACTCAAATGATGTTGTTTGACTTAATAGAAGGAAAAAGGTAGTTTGAGTATTATTTGCTCTCATAAAAGGGACCATCTTCTTCATTCTTTCACCTTGTTATCCAACACACAACACGAGCCCGCCGTTCTTCATCTTTTTGAAACCTAAGCAAACCAATTCACTCTTTCACCATGCCAATCACCAAATTGCAAGCCAAAAATCGTGGTCAACCATCTTCAATGCCTTTTGAACCCGAAACAAGTTCCTTTTAGCATCAACTGTAATACTTCACCCGTTCCAGCTGGTTCCCATATAACACTCTTTTCAATTCTGATAAGATCATCTATAGAACCTTGTTTGATTCTGATTGAACCTCATCCAATTCTGATTTGAATTTCAGCTTGGGATGATGATTTGTTGTTTGAAGGTGTTCAAAGATGTTATTTGTGTAAGGTTGGGTGTTGTTGAGCCTCGAGAATGATCTGACACGTGTACAAAAGCGAAGGAAGTCGAGAAAAACTGTCTAGCTATAATTAACATACGTTAGTGTTGGATTAACATATGTAATCTATAAATAAAAGCTAATGTACGTGAAAGAAGGGTTAACGTACATTAGTGATGAATCAAGATAATCAACGTACATGAACCTTTATGTGACGTATGTTAAGGATGATCTGAAGCTTCTCCACGAATGTTTGACCCCCGATAATGTACATTAGGATTTTGGTAAAGTACGTAAAGGTCCCACAACATACTATAAGGTTTGGAAAACTTACGTAATAAAATGGTGTGTTTCGATATTTGGCTCTTTTAAAAGCTTAAACCCGACCAGTTTTCAACTCAAATCCATCTTTCAACGTCTTCAATTGCCTCTTTTTGATTCCTTATCATTCCTTGAGGAAAGAATATGTTTCTAATCACTCCATTTCATCAATTTTATGTTTGAATCTTGGATATGGGATTTTGGTCGATTTTGAATGTTAGGTTCAGATTTTCTTGATTCTATTGAAATGGGAGTTGTAGGATGTTAGATCATGATAGAACAAGGTCAAAAACATGTGAATTGAGTTTGGGTTTGAAGGATTTGATGCAGTTCTTGAGTGGGCTAGGGTTTAGTACGGGTTTATATGATTTCTTGATGATTTTGAGTTGTTTTGATGAAATTGTTGATGGATTTAAGTTCCTGATGTTGATTTGAGGTAATGTGAGTGATTTGGAACATCAGGTATCAATCGATAAGAATATTAGGGTGTTTTTGAAAGAATTTCTTTCGTAGGGTCTAGAATAATGTGCTCTAGCATTTGAATGTAATCTAGAAGAATTAAAGAATCGATAATCTTAAAAAATTAGTTTATATGAGAACTTGTGTGAATAAATCTATTTTCTGGAAATTATAAAGTTTTCTGTAATTAAATATTTTGTCTGGAGATTATATATATATATATATATAGAGAGATAGATAGATAGATAGATAGATAGAGAGAGAGAGAGAGAGAGAGAGAGGGAAGGGGGGACGAAGCTAGGAAGCTTTTGGCTTGAAGGCATGACCTTAATATATAATAAAGAAAATCAGACGTACTTATAATCATTAAATAAAATTGAAGTCCTACAAAGTTAAAATTCAATTGAAAAGAAGAGTACAAGTATTAATTTTTAGGTAGCAACAAATTCTTACGACTTTTCATGTTCTGAAAATGATCTAAAATGACTTCATTTTCAACAATATGAATATCAAAGATTTTTCCACTTTTTATCTTTTTTGAAGGTTTGTGTCAACTTAACTAACAATAATCTGATTCAGTGACTAGAGCATAAAGAGAATATGACAACAAAAAAAGGGATAATCATACAGAATGAAAGAAACAATCTTCACAGTTCATGAAGTGTTAAATAAGAGTTACAGAAACTAACTTGTTAAATAACTCAACCCTGTACTCTATCTCAGTTTCAGCCATACCAAATGCCTACACCAACATTAAAATCACAATCCCACTTTAAAAACAATGCCTTTCCGAGAGAAATAATAAAACTAAAAAAAATTGTTTAATTTAATCCAATTACTACAACAAGCATCATTTAGTATAATCAAACAAAAATGGCTTGATATGGGATTATATAACTAAAAACAAAATATTGTAACCTTTTTGAAAACTCCCATATAGAGGAAAAAAAAGAAATACTCACCTGGGTTCTTAATACACTAGAGTGGCTGAAGAGGTTTAGCCGCAATTCCTCTGCTCACCATTCTGTACCTCCATTCATTTGAACGATCCATTGCCTCCATTCATTTTAACAGTCCATTGCCTCCATTCATAATTAAGAACAAATATCTAATTAAACAAAGCTTTTATCTCATTCATATCTAACTGAAATCCAAGTTACTAAATCACAAGTTTACATCGGAAATTATATTATCAAAAATTCACAAACCATAACTAAGTACCTAACCATAGAAAACTCTAACTTATTTGATATCAAAATAAAAAGAAAGATGAAGAAGAGTTGAAGGGTTGACTTACCAGCAAGAAGAAGGCGGTGAACGGCGGCGACGACGAGTCACAATGGTGGCGGAGTTGGTCTTGTGAGTCTTTCGTGTTTTGCTTCTAGAAGAGAATAGTTGAAGAGAGTGAGTGAATGAAACTGTGAAGCCTAACTAAGTGACCTGATGATGTGTCTTTTTTGTGGTTTAAAAACAATTTTGTCTTCATCGAATGACATGTCGTTTGTCGAGGTTTTAAAAAATTCCCAAAAAGTCGTCGTCTCTCACTTGTCTTTTTTTTTTTTTCTATGACTACTTCGACAGATGTGCAGAGGCTTTAATGATGCCCCCCTACCCCACTTGTAAGTGAGGTGGGGATACCCTAAAAGGAGGAACCCCCTTAATAAAGGGGTTTCGGTCGACGACAGGTGGAAACACGGGCCCCCACCAGCCCCAGTCTCCCAGCTCCATCCAGTAGATACATATATATACATACATATATACATACATACATATATGTAATATCCCGTACTTTTCAATTATGATCCCTATAGTTTTCGAATATGGCATGAAGGACTTTTGGAAATACCAGTGGATGGTGTATGATGTTCATGATGAAATCATGTTAGGTTGGATGTTATTAAGTGTTGGAATTGATTCGAGACGAGTTCGGTAGCAAGAGAAGTCAATAAGGGAGAAACAAAACATCTTACATACGTAAGGCAGGCAGAACTCACGTACATGAGAAAGAGGTGTCACGTACGTGAGCTAGGCTTCCAGGATGATTCAACTACGTGAGATTTGGGGGTGACATACTTGAGGTCGAGTCAGATGCTTTCATAATTGATTTTGAACCCTGATAACTTACATGAGATGTCCAGGCACGTACGTAAGGGTACCCTAACATACGTGAGACATAGATTGGCGTACGTGAGATGCGTTTCAGACGTCTTTAAAGCATCAAACAAACTTGACTTTCTCATTTATTACTCTTCTCATTCACTGAAAACTCTCTCAACTCGTCTGAGACTTCAAAGCTTGGTTCGTCCATCATCCATAACCATTTTAAGAGGTAAGATTACATCTCTTTCTTGGATTTAACATCTCTTTCATGCATTAATCCATCAAGTCTATTTTGGTCCAAATGGGTTTAGGGTTCAAATTTTTGAATGATTCTGAGTTAATGGATGCTAATGGTTATTAGATTAGAGTTCATTGAGGTTAAATGAACATGTTTGGATCCTTGAATCTATAGATTTGATGAGTTATTGTGTTGGCTAGGGTTAGGTTTGGTTTTGATATAAATAAACTAATGTTGTTAATGTGTAGGGGTCGAAACAAAGAGTTTTGAAAACTAAGGGACTGCATGAGAGATATGATCAAACCTTAAGGACCGCCATGGATTTTTCCCAAAAAATAAATTGCAAAAAGTGTATGAAAGCCAAAAATGCAAAGAACCAAAGATAAAAGATGCAATTCAAGAATTAATAAAATGTAGTAATAGAAATATAACCAAAAACAATAATAATGAATACCTAGCCAAGGTATTTCTTCGTTCAATCATTTTAGTTGATCACAGACACTCTGTAGAATATTTTCCTTACCATTGGACAACCCTTGGGATGCCCTGACAATGTTTAATCTATGGTAGCAGAAGAACCAAAGAGAGCTCCATCCTAGCAAGTGAATTCAGAAATATCGTAATTCATTTAAACCAAGTTATTCAATTTCATAATATTGAAAGTTGTCCAACCACATATATTCAAGTTATTCGCTATCTATATTAAAATTAACAAGAACCACTCAGTCAATCCTAAATAGTTGTATATTATTTCAATCAATTAGTCAATGAGCCCTTATCAATCAATCAATCAACATAAAAAATAATAAAGAAACTAAGGCACAATATCTGAATAAATATTCTAAATATTTAATAACAATTAAAAACAATAGTCTCATAACCTGTACGGATTGAACTTTGAAAATACATCAACTAAATGCGAGTTTAATTACACATGTTAAAAGAAGAAAGCCACAAAGATGAATAAAGTTTGTTGTAGAATGTGAGTGGTGGCCGCCAAAGAGAAGAGAAGATCGCTTTTATATGTTCTCCCAAATAAAACCTAGTCTTCTAATTAATACAAAAGCCTAAAATAGTAATAATGATGGTATATTATTCCAGCAGTAAAAGTCCTTGTATTCCCGTCCACAAGGCTCGAATTTTGAGGCCAGAGCTCCCAAAACAAGTGGCCCAATGTAATAAAGTCAACCCAGTCTTCACGCCTTTTATGGCTTGGTCATGCCATAATGCAATCATCAACAAAATGCACCAAAACGGCTCTATTTATTTAGGTTTCACCAACCATACATCTAAACAACTAAAGAAGCCAACAAGACATAAAAACACACAACTAACAATGAGTTATAATGCACAACAAACATAAATTACAACATAAAATATGCATAAAATGCAACTCATCAATTAACAACTTTTAATGAACAAAACATCAAAATAACCTAATACTCTAACACAAATGAAGGTATGCAATACCGAATAAACAAATATAACTAATGAATAATTAAACAAGTAATTAAGAGCTTACCTAGATATACACAACAAAATAGAATTGATTGGATGCTTTAGGAAATGAGATGTCACCGTGAACCACAATCACATTTGTAGCAGGATAATCTCATCTAAAAAGAAGAAGAAGCTTTCGTCCATCTTCTCTAAGGCTGACGACAAACCAAAGAGGGGAGAAGGAGAGTTTTATGTATTTTTAGTGGATTAGGGTTGATGTTAGTTTTATACACTAATGAGGGTTTAGACTCTTCTAAAATAATTAAGAGTCCATCTCTAAAACTATGCAGAATGAGTTAACTAAAGCCTATTTAGTTATTAACCCAATTAGATATTCAAACTAATTTGGGGCCAGATTCTATTCACGACCCAACATGGGCAACCTATTCTTTAACAACAATAAATAGAAACAAAACCGATTTATGTGTTTGATAATCTAGTAATTTTTCTTTTATCCCCACTCCCAGAATATGTATGTGTAATCCTCAAATCGAATATCATGGTCAAACGTGTAAAGAAAAGAATTTCATGGACATAGACTAAATTATTATTTCTCTAACATATAAGGACCAAATTGTAGAACATACTAAAAACACGGGATTACTGGATAATTGTCCCAAAAAAGTTAAACTTATCAAAGAGGAGGGTTTTTTCTAGGGTTTTAGAGTCGCTGAGAAGCCCTTTCTTTAATCATTTCAGTCTCGCTGAAAAACCTTCCATTCTTCTGCGCTGATCACCCCACCATGTGGGCACTTCGTCGAGCTTCCAATCCTCTCAAGTAACACAGTCTCTCTCTCTTGCACTTATAACCACAATTTGTGTTTCATCTTTCTGATGCTTTCTTATGGGAGGCAGCGAAGAAAATGAAGTAGATTATTGATTGAGGTTCTTTTATTCCCTAATACTTTTGGGGATTTTTTTTTCTGTAAGGTTTTGTTTTCTGAGACAAAAGGATAACTTGTGAGAGTCGTCGGAAATGGAGAGATGAATGAAACGTCAAATGTAGAAAAGATATTTTAGGGTCGATAGAAAGAGAAATACCCTTGTTTCTTTTTTTTTTAAATCCTGTGGCAGTCAATTCTTCTACTGTTGATTTTTGCATATTGTTTCTTGGTCTCATTTCTTATTGGGATTATAGCTTGTAATTGTTCTGTTTCGTATCTCAGGTTCCGAGGATTTAACAGGGGAATTTCGTGTGCCTCTGTTGTGAATTCGGGTATATTAGTTGGTCACTCAAACTGCAAGCCTACTATTTCTGAGCATCCTCAATTACCATCTGGGAGGAGCTTGTTTTACCATTCTGAAGCTTTGAGTTCAAAGTTCTCCTTTGGGAGACGCGGTCTTTCTTCTCAAGCGGGTGCCAAAAGTGGGGAGTCGGAGAGTGATTCTGAGGATGGATTTTCTGAACTTGAAAGAGAACCGAGTGCCAATGCTATTGAAGGGGGAGATTCAATGGATGTAAATGAGGATGAGTTGGCCTCTGAACGTGGCCTGTCTGATGATGGGGATGATGACGTCGAATTTTCTCAGGATGCAACTGAGCTAGGAGATGTTGAAACAGAGGTTGGAGAGATAAAAACATTGAAGAAACAATCACACTCAGAACTTTTTAAATCCATTATTGCTGTTCCAAGTTTGCCTGTCGAAAGTGTTCTTAACAAGTGGGTGGGAGAAGGAAAACCTTTGAGCAAGGAAGATATATCCTCGGCGATGCTCAATCTTTGCAAGCGTCGACTGTATGGGAAAGCATTGCAGGTGATTCATTTTGTTTTTGTATCTGCTTGTAAGATTTCTCATTTACTGAAACTTTCACTTTCAGGATTCTAATCATTAAACGTATTCGGAATAAGACATTTGTTTTTCAATTCAATATTATATCTATTTATGAATCAAAAGAAAGAAAAAATTGGAAGAAAATTAAAAACATGCCTTATTGATACGAATTATTTCTTGAGTAAATTTTACGGATTGCATATTGTTTAATGTATGTATTCTACCAATTTGTGGTTGTACTCTTCTGTGAGTTTTTTAACCCTAGCTTCTCATTTCTGTTTTCTAGCTTCTTTCTAGAATTATCACTGAATGTGCTGTATTTTCTGTCTGTGCGTTTGTCCCTCCTTTTGGATACTTTTTTGATCCTTTTGTTTCTAAGCGTCAATGGGTACTATCATTAAGAAAATTAATATCTCTGCTTTCAATGTTTATGCTGGAATTTTGGAGTGATATTTACCACATTCCATTTAGATCATTGTTGCATCTCATCTATAACTATGGATGTCATTCCCCCTGTTTACTAAGTGACTTTGTACTTACTAAGAATTTCATACATTGGGTTGTTGCTGTTGCAGTTCTTTGAATGGTTGGAGTCTAATAAACAAATTGATTTTGTTGAGAAAGATTATGCATCTCGAGTGGATTTGATTGCCAAGGTACGGGGCCTTCAAAGAGCGGAGAAGTATATTGAGAAGATTCCAAAATCGTTCAGAGGGGAGTTAATCTACTGAACCTTATTGGCAGACTCATCCTGCTGCTAATAATCCAAAGAAAGCAGAGGAAGTATTCAACACAAAGGACCTGGAATTCCCAATCACAACATTTGCTTGCAACCAGCTGCTTCTTCTCTACAAGAGACTTGATAAGAAAAAGATTGCTGATGTTTTATTGTTAATGGAAAAAGAAAATGTGAAGCCTTCTCTGGTTACATACAAAGTCTTGATAGACACCAAAGGTCAAATTAATGACCTTACTGGTATGGATCAAATTGTTAGTACAATGAAGGCTGAAGGCATCGAACCTGATGTGCATACTCGGTCTATACTGGCAAAACATTATGCATCTGGTGGTCTCAAAGAAAAAGCTGAGAGTATTCTGAAGGAGATGGAAGGAGGTGGCTTAACGCAGAACCGTTGGGTTTGTCGACTTCTGCTCCCGCATTATGCTACCCTTGGAGAGGCTGATGAAGTCGCAAGAGTTTGGAAGATCTGTGAGTCAAATCCTCGGCTTGAGGAGTGTTTGGCATCCATTGAAGCCTGGGGGAAGTTGAACAAAATTGATGAAGCTGAAGAAGTGTTTGAGAAGATGTTGAAAACATGGAAGAAATTATCTTCTAAGCACTATGCTGCACTGTTGAAAGTTTATGCAAATCATAAAATGCTGGCCA
>CAODLS013914624.1:0-10873 GCA_948243855.1 Flueggea neowawraea
ATACTATAGCTAACTGGCTAAGTCCGATTTGATCTTGAGAATAATCAGATGTATTTTCGGGGATTTGGTGTCATCAAATCTCGAGGGAGGTCCGATGCGAGTTGGGAAATTTGATATGTCGAGTATGTGATTTGAGAGTGAGTAATGTGCGTATGACGTACGTTGTCGAGTGAGGAAGACGTACGTTATCTAGAAAATAGCATGAATTATGTTGTAGACATACGACGTACGTTATATGGGATACGAGGATGATCATCGTACGCTACCATGGTAAGACGTACGTTGAGTTGTGTTTTCTCGAATCCGTGGCTACTGGATGCTTCACGACGTACATTGTGAGGTATAATATACGTTGTGCTCCATCACAACGTACGTTGTCATTGAGTATGACGTACGTTGCCTTTGAAATTTGTCATCACAACGTACGTTGTCAGTGAGTATGACGTATGTTGCCTTTGAAAATGTTGAAACGACGCGTTTTGATCTGCAGCTCTTAAAACGGCTGAAACCGATGTTTTCCATCATTTTTCACTCAAATCCACTCCAAATCACTCTTAAATGCTCGCATCTTGGTTCCCCAGCATTTCCAATCCATTTCTGAGGTAAGATCAACATCCTTTCTTCATTTATAACTCATTTTCATGCATTGATTCATGAAAATGCATTTTATTCGAATTTGAAATGGGTTTCAATTTTCGGATGATTTGTGATGAATGGATGTTAGAGGATGTTAGAATAGGTTAGAGGGGACTTGTATGAACTTGATTCAAGCTTTGAATCGAATAATTTGATGAGTTTTTGGTGAACCTAGGGTTTGGTTTGGGTTTTGATGATTTGAGCATGAATGAGTATTTTTTTTGTTGAATCTGAGGTTAGTTTCATGTTCAGGAGGTCGATTAGAGTCGAGATACATGATTGGTTTGGAGATTCATCGGTTGAATCGGAAGTTCAGGATTTTTGAGAATAAAACTAGTGCTTTCCTTAGTTTTGTAAATTCTAAAAAGTTTTGGTCTAGATTTGCAAATTTTGAACTTTGGAATATAGATTTGAAAATTTGAAAGGTTGAGGTATAGAATTGTAATTTTGGAAAACTTAGGAGTACTTTTTGTAATTTTGAGGAATTAGGTTAATTTGCGATTTCTGAGAGTTCGGACTAGAATTTGGGAATTCTGACTTATGGAAGTCAAGTCAGTAACCTTAGTAGTCTTTGGGCACTGTTTTGTAATTTGTCGAGTTTTGAGGACTAAAACGTAATTTTACACTGGTCGGAGACCAAACTCTAATTTTACGTACATGGTATATTTTGGGTCAAGGATGACAGATTCACTCCCGACATATATTTTCAGTGACTTGAGGGTTAGCATTTTCATTTGCATACCATGCATTGGTACCATCACAATGCCACATATTGATATTCGCTATGTTTGTATATGTACAGCTCAGTGTTTCTGCCAGTAGGAGCAGCCACCCACGAGCGATATTTGATTGGATCCATAGCTTTGGATACCAAATGAGTGAAATATCAGCTTCAGACATATAGGTTGTGTCTTCAAAATTAAGTATGCTATTTTTGATATGTCTAGCTATGACATAAATTTGACTAGTACGTATTAGATTAATTAATAATCTGTATATGTGATTATTATTAACAAATGTTTTGATATGGAAAATAAAGTATATATTGGCATATATATACAAGAGTATTTTGTAAATGTTGGTATAAAGGAAAATATGATGGATGATTGTATGTGGAATACTATGTATATAACACTTTGACATGGGGACACCTAACTACGGGGTACGTAGCCTTTGGTATACCAATGTTTTGTTATGGCCCTAGTCACCAGGGATTGGGGTGATCGTGTATTCAGGTCAGATATACGCATTTATTGAGCAGTCAGGTGGCGGAGTCCACTGTTATATGGATATGAAAATATTTCATGGTCCCATACTATGAATGCACAAATATATGTATATATTGACTGAATGCATGTGAATGTTCTGGATGCGAACGTTTTGGTAAAATAAATTTCAGAAAACATACTATGTATATAGTGTGTATGCTATATGGTAAATATATACGTGTGCGATATTTTGAAAGGTGGTTTTCAAACCAGTCTTTGTGAGGCACGTATGAGGCGGTCTGACGTGTTGTTTCCTCACTAAGGAATCTTACCCCTATTTCTTCTGTTGTCCTTGTTAACCTTTGTTCGCAGGTGACATTTTGGACGCTTAGTATCTGATCCAATTCTTGGACCTAGTGAGGCGCTTTTGGCTATTGTGAGTGCCCTTGTTCGGGACTCTACTTTGCTATGTCATAGAGCTCCACATTTGACTACTGTTGGGGTATTGGGCTACACTTTTGTATTTTTGGCTTTATTTTGATATATTATATATATATATATATATATATATATATATATGATTTTATTTCATTTATAAATGTTTTAAAATGTGTATTTGAATAAAATGGGTTGTATTTCTGATCACAGAGGCTTGTCCATCAGATGGTCCTCCTCGTATGCCGGTCACGGGCCTGACTATGGGTAACAACAAATGTGGTATCAGAGCCTAAGTTTCGTAAATCTAGGGTAATTATGTACTCTGATACCAAAGGTGGTATCAGAGCCTAGGTTTTGTATAATTCGTATAGTTGGGGTCGGTGTGGAGCATATGTATCTTTAATTGAGTCAGTCCAATTTCTTCTGTACGCCCTTTTGATATATGTCTGGTACTATGGCGATCATGTAGTATGCTGACGTTTGCATATATGTTCTGTGTGTTTGTATCTGTAGATATGGCACGTAGTCATGGTAGAGGTCGAGGTAGAGCTAGGCGTGAGCTTAACGAGCCCGTTGCTCATTTTTCTATGGATATGCATGATTCACATAGTACGCTAGAGGTCGCAGCGCCAGTGCCTCAGTAGTAGCTTCAGCTCCAGCAGCTTATTACCGCTCAGATCGAGATGTTTGAGCAGATGACTAGAGTTCTTAAGTGCTTAAAGAGAGCTCAGCCAGGACAGGCCACAACGGACTAGCCAATAGTAGATCAGCTAAATCTGCCAATTGGGGCAGCTGTAGTTCCGCCAGTAGTGCCATAAGTCCAGCCGCTTCAACCAGAGGAGGCCGCAGTTGATGCACTCGTGGTTGCACCAGGGGCAAAAGAGGATGATATATTGGACAAGTTCTTGAAGCTTCAGCCACTTAGATTCTCTGGTGTGATGGGGGAGGATCCGTATGATTTCTTCCTAGAGGTGGAGCATCGTTGTGAGGCTTGGGGCATTATCGATGATGTCAGCAGGGTTAGGCTGAGAGCATTTATTTTGAGTGGCCGAGCAGCGAAATGGTGGAGGAGCCTTAAGGCTCGAAAAGGTTTCAGCTGGGCTAGATTTAAGGAGGAGCTCATTGCTTCTATCCTTCCTCAGAGTATTTGGGACAAGAAGGCAAATGAGTTCACTGATTTCTATCAGGGGCCGAGTATGTCGGTGATAGAATATGAGGACAAGTTCAAAGACTTGAGTAGGTATGTGCCTCCCAGAGTCAGGGAGAGGAGGCGTTGGCTAGGAAGTTTTTGATGGGTTACGACCCATTATTAGCAGGGTGATATCGACAATGAGTTTAACCACTGTGAGGCAGATAACAGAGGCTGTCAGAGGGATAAAATATATGGATGAGAGACATCTTAGACAGCCCAAGAGGGCCAAGACAGAGAGGGTATTGAGAGGCCAGTAAGGTCGTGATCAGATCAGGGATCTCAGTCAGAGCAGGGACGCTGACATCCATTCAAAGGACAAAGATCTCAGAGCACTCAGAGCCACAGCATGGTACAGCCAGCTGGGTAGAGTGGAGGACAAAGCTCTGAGAGTACGATCTTGTCCTGTGTGATATGTAAGAAGAGAAGAGCGACCGACAACTGTTTCCATTGCAGAAAGCCAGGTCACAAGGTAACAGAGTGTCTAGTGAAATGGGGTACGATGCTCGAGCAGGACAGTCTATTGTAGGAGGCTCAACGACAACGAGTACCTGTACAGGCAGAGGAACTGGTAGGGGCTCTAGGAGCCAGAGTCAGGGTGGTCAGGGCAGTGGTAGAGGCCGGACAGCCTAGAGCAGTGCTTTAGGAGGCAGGCTCGGGTATACCATTTCACCCGACAGGAGGCTCAGACCTCCAATGTCGCAGTTACTGGTATGCTTGCTATATATTGTACTCCTGCATATTTATTATTTGATACTGGGGCATTAAATTCATTCATCACCCCACCGTTTGTTGAACGGGCTGGGTTAGTATTGCATCAGTTGGATAGGCTGGTAGAGGTTTCATCACCTCTGGGTAGTAAGATGTTGACTGAATCTGGGGTCCAAGGTTGTGTGATTGCCATTGATGGGCACGAGTTGGTGGCCGATCTCATTTTGCTAGACGTGGGAGAGTTTGACGCCATATTAGACATGGATTAGCTTTTCGACTCGCATGTGACATTGGATTATTTTGCTAAGAGAGTATGTTTTTAACCACCTGGTCAGACTGAGTTATGTTATCAGGGTGAGCGAGACAGTGTGGTAAGGGGATACGTGTCAGCGGTCAAAGCCGAAAGGATGATTCACCGAGGATGCGAGGCGTATTTGGCTTTCGTTCTGACTGAGTCCGAGGGATCAGAGTTGAGAGTTGGAGACATACCTGTGGTATGAGACTTTTTTGACGTATTTTCAAAGGAGTTTTTAGGACTTCCGCCTAATCGGGAGATTGAGTTTGCCATAGAGGTACAGCCTGGTACCGATCCGATATCGATTCCACCGTATCGGATGGCGCCAGTTGAGTTGAAGGAGTTGGAGACTCAGCTGAGAGTTGTTGGACAAGGGGTTTGTTCGGCTGAGCGTTTCACCTTGGGGTGCACCGGTCTTGCTTGTAAAGAAGAAAGATGGGAGTCTTCACATATGTATCGACTACCGACAGTTGAACAAGGTGACGGTGAAGAACCGATATCCTCTTCCGAGGATAGATGATCTATTCGACTAGTTGTAGGGTGCACAGTGATTTTCTAAGATCGAGTTGAGGTCGAGATATCATCAGTTGAGGATTGGAAGTGAGGACATTCATAAGACAGCGTTCCGAAGTAGATATGGTCACTATGAATTCCTGGTAATATCATTTGGTTTTACTAATGCACCAGTGGTATTTATGAATTTGATGAACAGAATGCTCAGACTGTATTTGGATCAGTTTTTGATTGTCTTCATTGATGACATTTTGATATACTCGAGAAGTAAGGAGGACACGAGGACCACTTGAGGTCAGTCTTGCAGACTTTGAGAGAGCATCAGTTGTATGCTAAATTCTCGAAGTGTGAGTTTTGGCTTGAAAAAGTGGCATTCTTGGGACACGTAGTGTCGAGAGAGGGCACTATGGTAGACCCTAAGAAAGTGGATGCAGTGCTCCATTGGGAGAGACATAAGACTGCTATAGAGATTCAGAGTTTCCTTGGGTTAGTAGGGTATTATAGGAGGTTTATCCAAGATTTCTCGAGGAGCGCAGCTCTTATCACATGGTTAACACAAAATGAAGCTAAATTTGTATGGTCTGATAGGTGTGAGGATGCATTCCAGAAGCTGAAAAAGTGTTTGACGAGTGCGCCAGTATTGGTGTTACCATCGGGGTCTGGAGGATTTATGGTGTATTGCAATGCATCGAGAGTTGGCCTAGGTTGTGTATCGATGCAACATGGGAAAGAAATTGCATATGCATCGAGACAACTTAAGAGGCATAATCAGAATTACCCGATGCATGACTTGGAGTTAGCGGCAGTAGTGTTCGCACTCAAGATCTGGAGGCATTATCTATACTGAGAGACTTTTGAGATCTTCACGAATCATTAGATTCTAAAGTACATTTTTGGGCAGCGAGACCTAAATCTGAGGCAGAGACGTTGGCTAGAGTTGCTAAAGAATTATAATTACACTATATCATATCATCTTGGCAAGGCTAAAGTCATTGTCGATGCTCTGAGTAGAAATTCAGTGGGTAGCTTAGCTCATATCTCCGTGGAAAGACATCATGCAGTATCAGAATGGCAGCATCTGATGGAATCAGGAGTTGAGTTACAGTTTGATGATTCAGGTGCTTTTCTTGATTATGTTGAGGTGAGACCTATTTTGCTAGATCGAATCCGAGAGGCTCAGAAAGATGATTCCGAGATGCATAATTTGATCAATAAAGTGGGATCATCTGGTGTACCGGGGTTCAGTGTGGATGATTCTAGAGTCCTTTGGTTTGGACTGAGATTGTGCATACCATCTTCTGATGGGTTGCGCGAGGAGACTATGACCGAGGGTCACAACTCCATATATTCTGTTCACCCAGGCTGCGTTAAGATGTATCGAGATCTTCAAGAGTCCTATTGGTGGCCAAGGATGAAGAAGGATATAGTTGAGTTCGTTAGCCGATGCTTGACGTGTCAGCCAGTAAAGTTTGAGCATTAGCGTCCTTCTGAGTTGATGCAGCAGTTACCACTTCCAGAGTGGAAATGAGACCGCATCACCATGGATTTTGTAGTATGGCTACCGAGGACATCTTTGGGGTATGATTTCATCTGGGTCATTATTGATCGATTGACCAAGTCAGCACATTTTCTCCCTATTAAGACCACATATGGAGCAGCATGCTTAGCAAAGATATATGTTGATAGGATCATATGTCTGCATGGTGTGCCAATTTCTATCGTGTTTGATAGAGGACCTCAATTCACTTCGCCGTTTTGGCGTAAACTGCATGAAGAGTTAGGTACTCGATTGAATTTCAGTACCGCTTTTCACCCACAGACTGATGTTCAGTTCGAGTGCACGATTCAGACCTTAGAAGATATGTTAAGAGTGTGTGCTATGGATTTTGCAGGGAGTTGGGATTCTCATTTACCTCTAGTGGAGTTTGCGTACAACAACTTGTACTATTCGAGTATCGGGATGGCCCCATACGAGGCATTGTATGGCAGAAAGTGTAGATCTCCATTGTATTGGGCCGAAGCCAGTGAGAGGGAGCCACTGGGGCCAGATATTATCTTAGAGACTACTGAGAAAGTCAGGTTGATCCAGCAGATGATTCAGACTGCTCATAGTCGTCAGAAGAGTTATGCTGATCCAAAGTGTAAACATTTGGAATTTGTAGTCGGTGACCATGTATTTCTCAAAGTATTGCCGATGAAAGGCATTATGAGATTTGGGAAGAAGGGAAAATTGAGCCCGAGATACATCTGTCCATTTGAGGTCATCGGTTGAGTTGGGGTCGTGGTGTATGAGTTGGCAATTTTGCCCTAGTTTGCTTCTGTTTATCCGGTGTTCCACGTATCGCTTCTATGGAAGTATGTCTCTGATACAACGCAACAGTCAGTCTAGGTTAGACCTAACTTGTCTTATGATGAGACTCCAGTCCGGATTGTTGACTGGCAGGTCAAGAGGCTCCGAAACAAAGAGATTGTTTCGGTGAAGGTAATTTCGAAACACCATTCGGTAGAGGAGGCCACTTGGGAGGCCGAGGATGAGATGCAACGCAGATATCCGTAGTTATTTGACTCAGCTGATCCGTAGGTCAATATGTTGTTTGTATCTTTTGTACTCTGTACATTTCATATGCATTATTGCATAATTCGATCATGTTGCATATTGGGATCGAGTGAGTTAGATACGCGATAATGTGACCGTGAAATCCTAAGGTTGGGATTAGTTTTTTGGGTCCTTAGACTTGGTGTCTGTTGAGGGGACTACTGAGTTGGTTTTCTTTTAAGGGTCTAAATTCGTATGTCTGGAGTAGTAGTGCACTCAGATACCAAAGATGGTATTAGTGCAGTTAGCTCTGACTTAGTGCTTGGAAATTCGAGGACAAATTTCATTTAAGGGGGGATTATGTAATATTCTGGTCATTTCTGTCAAGGAATATTGTAGCTTTCTGGCTAAGTCTGATTTGATCTTGAGGATAATAGGATGTATTTCTGGGGATTTGGTGTCATCAAATCTCGAGGGAGGTCTGATGCGCATTTGAAAATGTGATATGTCGAGTATGTGATTTGAGAGTGAGTAACGTGAGTATGACGTACATTGTCGAGTGAGGAAGACGTACTTTATCTGAAAAATAGCATGACTTACGTTGTAGAGATACGACGTGCGTTATCTGGGATACGAGGATGATCAATGTACACTGCTATAGTAAGACGTACGTTGAGTTGTGTTTTCTCGAATCCGTGGCTACTGGCTTCTTCACGACGTACGTTGTGAGGTATAACGTACGTTGTGCTCTATCACAACGTACGTTGTCATTGAGTATGACGTACGTTGCCTTTGAAATTTATCATCACAACATACGTTGTCACTGAGTGTGACGTACATTGCCTTTGAAAATGTCGAAATGGTGCGTTTTGATTTGCAGCTCTTAAAACGGCCGAAACCGACGTTTTTCGTCATTTTGCACTCAAATCCACTCCAAATCGGTCTGAAACGCTCTCATTTTGGTTCCCCAACATTTCCAATCAATTTCTGAGGTAAGATCAACATCCTTTATTCATTTATAACTTATTTTCATGCATTGATTCATGAAAATGCATTTTTGTCCGAATTTGAGATGGGTTTCAATTTTCGAATGATTTGTGATGAATGGATGTTAGAGGATGTTAGAATAGGTTAGATGAGACTTGTATGAACTTGATTCAAGTTTTGAATCGAATAATTTGATGAGTTTTTGGTGAACCTAGGGTTTGGTTCGGATTTTGATGATTTCAGCATGAATGGGTGTTTTTCTGTTGAATCTAAGGTTAGATTCGTGTTCAGGAGGTCGATTAGAGTCCGAATACATGATTGGTTTGGAGATTCATTGGTTGAATCGGAAGTTTGGTAGTTTTGATAATAAAACTAGGGTTTTTCTTAGTTTTGTAAATTCTGAAAAGTTTTGGCCCAGATTTGCAAATTCTGAAGTTTGAAATATAGATTTGAAATTTTGAAAGATTGAGGTATAGAATTGTAATTTTGGAAAACTTAGGGGTATTTTTTGTAATTTTGAGGAATTAGGCTAATTTGCAATTTCTTATAGTTCGGGTTAGAATTTGGAAATTCTGACTTGTAGCTATCTAGTCAGTAACCCCAACAGTCTTTGGGGACTGTTTTGTAATTTGTCGAGTTTCGGGGACTAAAATGTAATTTTACACTGGTCGGGGATCAAACTGTAATTTTACGTATATGGTATATTTTGGGTCGATGATGATGGATTCACTCTCGACGTATATTTTCAGTGACTTGAGGGTCAGCTTCTGCATTTGTATACCATGCATTGGTATCGCCACAATACCACATATTGATATTTTCAATGTCTGTATATGTACAACTCAATGTGTCTGCCAGCAGGAGCAGTCACCCGCGGGCGATATTTGACTGGATCTGCAGCTTTAGATACCAGGTGAGTGAAATAGCAGCTTCAGACACATAGACCGTGTCTTCAAAATTAAGTATGTTGTTTTTGATATGTCCGGCTATGACATAAATTTGACTAATAAGTATTGGCTAATTAATAATCTAGATATGTGATTATTATTAACCAACGTTTTGATATGGAAAATAAAGTATATATTGGTATATATATACAAGAGTATTTTGTAAATGATGGTATAAAGGAAAAGATGATGCATGATTATATGTGGAATACTATGTATATAACACTTTGACGTGGGGACACTTAGCTACGGGGTACGTAGCATTTGGTATACCAATGCTTTGTTATGGCCCTAGTCACAAGGGATTGGGGTGACTGTGTATCCAGGCCAGATATACGCGTTTATTGAGCATTTAGGTGGCGGAGTCCACACTGCTATATGGATATAGAAATATTTCATGGTCCCATATTATGAATGCACAAATATATGTATATATTGCCTCGATGCATGTGAATGTTCTGGATGCGAACGTTTTGGTAAACCAAATTTTGAAAAACATACTATGTATATAGTGTGTATACTATATGGTATATATATACGTGTGCGATATTTTGAAAGGTGGTTTTCAAACCAATCTTTGTGAGGCACGTATGAGGCTGTCTGATGTGTTGTTTCCTCACTAGGGAATCTTACCCATTTTTCTTTTGTTATCCATGTTATACCTTTGTTTGCAGGTGACATCTTTTGGACGCACAACATCTGACCTGTACCTCGACCTAGTAAGGTGCTTTTGGCTATTGTGAGTGCCCTCTTTCGGGACTCTACTTTACTATGTCATAGAGCTCCACATCGGGTTACTATTGGGATACTGGGCTTCACTTTGTATTTTGGGGTTTACTCTGGTAATTTTATATTTTCACTGATATTTTGAAAATATAATTCACGAGCATGCTTTTTCACTTGATCGTCACTCCAACCACTACGATGTTTGTCTTTCAATTTATTGAAGATTTGGTTGAATTCATTCACAAGTGATAGTAACCAAAACCAATGGTTCTTGATGGATTTCACTTTCCTTGGCGCAAAGATTTGCATTGAAATATTCAATAATTCGTTTCCAAAATACATTAAGACTTTGGCAATTGCCAACAGTGCTATAATTTGAAATTGATATCCATGTCTGTGTGAGTCTTCGATCATCTTCTATACTCAAAGGAAGACGCTTCTCTACGTTTTCCTCGTCCTCATCAGTTGGTGGAAAAGAAGACTTATTTGCCAGTGGTGTTGAAGTGTCTATAACTTGAGAATCAAATAAGGAATTCGATTCTATAGCATTCGAATTATTTGTCCCAGAACCAATATCCTAATTGGTGAAATTATTTTGAAAATTGGGGTAGGGAAAAGGAAATGACATATTATGCATTTGTGGTGCGTGAAAAGGATAAGGCATATTTTAGGCATTAGAAGTATTTT
>CAODLS013916664.1:0-12530 GCA_948243855.1 Flueggea neowawraea
AAAATAATTCCAATCAAACTTAACGCTAATTAGATAAAAACACAAACAAGAAAGAACGAAACTTTACACATAATTCACATACAGAAAAAAAAATAACCTAGCTTTAAGCGCTAATTAGATAAAAGACAATCGAATTTACGAAGAAGTCGATTCGTCAGTATTGATAATTAAACTTGGATACAATTCAATTAAACATGGAATAGATTCACAGACCTTTGAAGAGACGATTAGAAAGAGTTTGGAGGAAATTGGATGCTTCTGGAGATTGTTCCAGAGAACCGGGGTTGTTGTATGGCGAAGAGCGTGAAATTTACGGCGTGAGATTACCGTTTTACCCCTGAGTTGTTGTTTAATTACACATACGTGGCGGACTTTCACTTGGGTTGAAACGTACCGTTTGGGGACAGAGTCCTTCTTTGACTCAACGACCTTTATGTCTCTGTACAACATGAGACTTGGGACACGTTTCACCTTTTTGTTCCCTCAAAAAATGCAAAACAACAAAACAAAAAACATAGTGCTTTTCTATTTTACTTCAATGAATATGTGAACACAAAAACAAAATTGTAATTAAAAATTTCAACAAATGTCAATTGATGAGTTCGAGCTGTTCAAAGCACAATTTTTTTATTTAAGAGCGTAGGGATGAGTTAGTGGAGACTTTTTCAATTTAATTAGAGGTTTTAAGTTCGAATTTAAATACCCACCTACATTTGGCGTCATTTAAGGCCTCGGTAATGAAACATGATCCGAGTAAGTGAAACATGCTCTCTCTTAAGTTTATTGATGCTTTGGTAGCCGAGGATATGGGCTAGCAATGAAGCAATTGAATCTTTCATTTCAGAGAAAATGGAAATTTATAAAATTTGAATAAATTATCATGAACAATACAAATAAGGAAAACAACAATTCTACAATTTTCGGAAAAAAGTCTAATTTATTCAACACATTGTTGTGGGTCCAATTCATGTAAAGTATTATTTGTTAATTAAAAATTATGTACAACGTGTCAATTTTCAGACTTATTAACAGTTGCGCCCAGGTACGAGTCTTTGGAGGTCGCAAACCACACAGATGTTGTATTGCGACGCCCACAGTTTCTGAAAGTACCCAAATTTCCCTTGGCTTTGGCTTCCTCCTTCAAAACTTATAAAAAATAATCGACGCCTAAAGCACACAAGAAAATATCATCAATTTCAACTCTATTTCTCCAAACCTATTTCTTTTTTTGCTATAAAAATGGCTGATGCGAAGAGCAAGATTGATTCTGTTAGGGAATGGATTGTTGAACATAAGCTCAGAACAGTTGGTAAGCTATTCGATTTGTCTTTAAAGTTTGATTCTTTTTTGTTTTTGTTGATTTTTGTGATGTGGTTTATCGTTGTTCTTCTCATTTTGTTCTAAATTTTGCTTCTCTTTCGCTTTTGATTGTTGATGAATTTAATTTGGATCTTGGTTTTCTGGTGGCTGCTGCAAAAAGGGTGTCTATGGCTTAGCGGTATTGCTGGTTCAATTGCCTACAATTGGTCTCAACCCAACATGAAAACCAGCGTCAAGATTATTCATGCTAGGTAAACTTTTTAAATTTCAGTTCTTGTTTTCTTTTTTATTGATTTGATCAGTTAGGGTTTGCTTCTTTGTTTTCCGCTACTGTTATTGTTTGTGTATTATATTGTTAAATGTTGGGAGATCATGATAAACTAATTGGATATGTCTCTAGCTTGAGGGAGATTGGAAATTAAAGAGTCGACATTTTTCTTCTTTTGTTGTCTCCGATGGAGGAATAGAGTCGACAATGTTCTCTTTGTTCTCATTCATCCCTTTGGAAATTGGAGGATAATTGGTTTTTGAAATATTCACCTCCATTTTTGGTTGTGTTGAAAAATTGTCCAAATGTATATGTAAATTCAGTGGTCTCTTATATTATGAGGATTTATTTTTTCTGTACTCTAGCTGGTGGTTAAATCGTGCTATTGCCTCTCGTTGAATACATTTGTTTTGCTTAGTGGTTGCTTTGAGAGTTGGGGCTGCCATATTTGTATTTTTTCATGTCCTATTTGTTTCCCTACAATATGAAAAGAACCTGCTAGGAACGAGTCTGGGCTTCGTTGTATTAAATGACAGCAGTTGTGAATAAATTGGAGTTCAAGACATCATGTATTAAAAGCATCCTGTGTTCTGTTCTTGTGAATATATTTAGCAACTTGTGGATGCTATATTTGACATGGCAAGAATTTTTCCTCCTTGGCTTTCTTAGCAGGCAAATACTGTTACAGATTGATATGTAATTCTTGTCTGCTGAACATTGTTGACGGAGATGCATATGCAATGTTTTTGCCGCACTGGCTATTTTCAAGTTCTTTACTTTAATCTCTTGATAATTTAGGCGAAATCTTTCCTGAAAGCAGATTGCATTTGCCACCGTTCCTGCATTTTTTTTGTCCTTGTGCCGTATTATTTCCTTCATGCATGGCAGTATTTATCTATGCTGTACTTGATATGAAGAAAAAAAATTATAATGCTACGAGCTATTTCTATATGTGCAATGAGCTTCATTCTTGGTGAAAAACGACCACCTTTGGTTAGCTTACCTATCTAGAAGAAATAAGCCGTTGTGCATCTGTCATATTTTACTCGGTTTTTTTGCCGTGCTTTTGTCATTAATATACTGCCAAAAGTTCATGTGTCTACTTGTGGTTGTAAAATCTATTGAACTATACTTGTTATGTGCTGCCGTCTGGCATCTGTATTTACACATTGGGGACAATCAATGATGGACATTTACCTTGGTAGACTTCATTACAGATCTGCAAAATCTTGTCAACAACAACATATGTGAATCTTTCAAGTACTTAGCTCGTATAGTTATGTTAATTGCTACCTTCATTCTCTTTCCATTTAATTCAGGTTGCACGCACAGGCTCTGACATTGGCCGCATTAGCTGGTGCTGCGGTGGTTGAGTACTATGATCATAAAACTGGAGCGAAGGCCGAAAGATATGCCAAGTTCCTGGAACACAAGGAATAAACGTCAAGTAACACAAGCAAATTGCATTAAGCAAAACATGGTTATGTTTATGAGAAATAGACTGCAATGACAATAGTGTATTTAAGAGGGAATTTTTTTTCCGGGTGATATTTTTTGCTCTATTTGAACCCGATGTATCGGGGGCATGATAAATACCGTCACCATATCATTATTTGTTTATGCTAATGAAAAAACGAAGATTATGGTTTTTATTGTAGATCACTTTCAGATGTTTAATGCCTCAGTCAAATTGGTCATTTTCATTCCATCTCATTATGTGACCTTGTGTACTTTTATAACAATTGAGAAGTACAATCTCTCCTTTTTTTTAGAGTTGCAATCATCTTTGCTTTCGGTATATTTTATTATTTAGTATATTATACCTTTGATAATTTGTAATGGTAATGTTTACGATAGAATTCGGGCCTAGGTCCAATGGGCTGGGCCGAATTATATCTACGGCTCAAAGAAAGATATGTTCGAAGAAACAGGAATTAGGAGATCAATTCATCACGACTCAAGAATGAACATAAACAAAACAGGGTACAAAGGTAAGTATGTCTTGATTACCGTAAGTCAACAGCAACAAAGGAAGGTTTGATGCTTTAAAAGGAAAGAAAGCAAGACACATATTGTAATCAGTAATCTCAGTTTAGACGAAGAAGGAAGATCAACTCCTTAGGATTAGGAATGGCGAAGGAAACAATAGCTGTCAGGGAAACCACAAAATTCGAAACAGAGAAGAAAAGTCAGGAGCACAGATGGCACAAATCAGACATGAAGAAGGAATGTCAATTCGCTTGAAGGACACTGAAGCAATCCAAGGAGGAATTAATGGAATCAGGATTTAATGGTGAATTAAGAGCGTCATCTTTAGTAGAAATAATGGATTCATACTAAAGTAGTATAAGTAGGTGCAGAGGAGACGAAGAAAGGGACATTCAACACTATACAAAAACCAACCCCTATACAACATGAGTTCAACACACTGTTTTGTTTAATTTTCAATATCGTCTTCAATTTTCGTTAGCATTTCCAGTTGCTGTCTTCACTCAATTGTCCTTAGTACTCAAATCAATTGCGAGTTCATTTTCATTTCAATTGTTCATCATTGTTTTTATTTTGTTCTTGTTGATTAAAGAGGCAGGAGACTCATTGCCTGGTTTGATAAAAAGTTAAATTAATTTTTTTGACTGCAAATCACTTTCAATTCACGGTTTAGAAAAACCCAAAATTCCTTGGCACACTTTAATAATATTTGAACCAAAGAGCGACGAAGTGTCCCCTGGACTGTTTTTGCAAAAATCAGGAAACAATTTGTGAAATGCAACATGGGACGAGTTAAGCAATAATGAAGACCAGAAGTAAGAAAAATATTGTCGCTTCCAGTACAGGAGACATAGACGAAGAGACCAATGCAACAATAATGGTCACAAAAGAGTATGTTCAAATACAAGAGCATGAAGACTCTCAAGAAACTCTCTCAATTCCCAAGAGGTAGCCTATGCAAACCGCCACTAGGACTGAAGGGCTACTTACCTTTGATGCAGTGATTCAGTTTTTGTAGGAGACAAATGACAAGTTGGGTTTCTTGAAGGCTATGGATGAAAAGTTGCGAGGTATCAATGAAAAATTGGTGGACAGTCACCAACAGTCCGTCCATGCTCATTAGGTTACTGTGGACATGCTGGTCAGAAATCAAAAGCAACTTATGGAAACAATACAGGTCGAAAGAGGTAGCTCGCTGGTTGTCCTTGCAGAGGATCCCAGCAAAACACCCAAGGGGTAGTCTCTGAACATATCCGCACATGAGCTAGACCAACGCCCGGGAAAATAAATGACAGAAACATACCAACCTCCCCATAGGAGAGAGAAAAATACGAGGAAGAACACGTTGAAAATTCCACAGAAGGGTCCTATATTGCATGCCTAGTAATCTAAGAGGCATGAGAAAGGCTGGCGACTGAGACCCAGCCACAACAATATAGGAGGGAGGAGCCTAAAACCTCAAATGGCCCCGGCCGCCAGGGGAACATTAGGAGCACAGTATATATATAAGGCTATACTGGTCCCTAGGTTTAGTCGACTGTATACGAACCTGAAAAACTTGCCACTGGCTTGGGGGGCATGTATGGGGAACGAATTCAGTCCTATGCCCCAGGGGGACACACTCCCTAGCAACCAACTTCACAGGCTCAACCTAAGGACCAAGTGAACAACCAGACCCTAAGAGAGCTCATGCAAGAAATGCTCGGTCCAGGTTTTAGGCCTATTCCAAGGACTGAATTCCATAAGTCGTATCCAGACTACATCGACTGTGAACCATTTTCTAGGGGAGTAAGAATTCCAGATTTTACGCTTTTCTCAACAGAGGACGTTGCTAGGTTCACCACCCAGTGTGGAGAATTTTCTAGTTTTGAGAATTTCTCAAATATCCTACTGAAGCTCTTCCCCAATTCCCTGACTGGCGCAACATTTGCATGGTATGCTTCATTACCACCTACTTTTGTTTTCTCTTAGCAGGACATACAGAGGTTATTTCACACGTAGTTTTATCGGACTGAGCCAGAGATTTGTATAGCCGAATTATCCCGAGTAACCCAGAAGGCAGGAGAACGAGTCGACGACTAAATAACCCACTTCAAGGCAATGAGGCAAAAATGCAAAGTGAATATCCCAGAGATTGAGTACGTCAAGATGGCACAACGAAGCCTAGAATTGGAATTAAGAAAGAAGTTCAAGGCATGGAGTTTCGGGATTTCTATGAAATGGCAGCGAAGGTAGTAGAGTACCAGGAATTGCTCAAGGAAGAAAGGTCGCAGAAGAAAGCACGATGGGGACTTATTTCAAAGAAATCCATAATGTCGAGATAGAGGATCTGTATGTGGCAGATCTGGCCACTACGGGATGTTTTACGTGCCCCAAGTTAGTAAGGGCACCAGCCTCCAACAATAAGCCAGGCAATTGAAAGCACAATGAATTGCAGTATACGTTTGATGTAAGTAAAACATCCGAAATCTTCGATTACTTGCTGAGGGAAAATTTTGTTACTTTGCCTGCAGATCACAAGATCCCATCCAAGGAGGAGATTAAAGGCAAAGACTACTACAAATATCATAACTCTTGGATGCATTCAATGAATGCATGTTGGGCATTCAAAAAAGTGATCTAGGACCGGATCAACAAAGGGGTCTTATTGTTCTCTAACGAAGCCATGTTGATTGACGAGAACCCATTTCCACCCATAGTAGGGGTCAACGTAGCCATCGTTGATTTGCGAAGATGGTTAAACCAATGCAAAGGAGAAGAGCCCCGAAGGAAATGAGTTGAAGAGAAGGTTAAGAATGAGAGTAAAAGCCCTGAAGGAAACAAGAGAAAGTAGAGAATAGTCCAGCAATTTCTAGGGATAGCTGTCAAACATGAGGGACCCAGAAGTATGAAGTTCGTACTCTCAAGGTTCTTGGAACAACCAAACTAATGGTACATCGCGAAGCCCAAACCCAAAATGGCTTATAAGGGTAAATTGACCAGGACCCAAAGAAGAAGGCTGTAAAGGAAGAAGCTAGTAGAAAGGTTGGCAAAAGAGAGGCTTGAATAGGAGTCAAAGGCAAAACGATCTGGTGCTAGAGGAGAGACAAGTAAACAATAATGAAGTGGCTAGAAACAAGCCCATATTCAGGCGGAAAGCCACAGAAGATGACGAGGCAGACCTAGAATCTGTAAGTAGTAACGAACTAGGGAAATCTTCCTTTTCTTATGAAAATGTGAATACCTTTAATGTGGGCGATATTCCGGTGGTTTATTCTGCTGTGTTGTCATTGGTTTTGCCCCTTGAGTTTCGAAGTGCCAATTATACAGAAAAACAGGTGACCAGGGACGAGGACAGAGAATTACCACGAGTTAGAGACCTAGATGAGGTACAAATTGACAAATGTGTGTCCTTGGCAGTAGAAAGTAAGAAGGATCCACAATTGGTGTTCGAGAGACCAAAAGGAGCACTACATGTCAAACCATTGTATATCAAAGCCCATTTGGATGGTAGACCAGTAGACCAGGTGTTGATTGACAACAGCTCATCCATTAATGTTCTGCCTTTGAAGATACTGTTGGCTCTTGGGAAAAAGTAAGAAGATTTGATTTTTACCGACTTGACCATGTCTGCGGTAACTGGGGATATTACGGCACCATTAGAGGTCATCCCTTTGGAGACCATCGTGGGTTCCAAGTCCAAACTGTGTGCCTTTTTTGTAATAAATACCACTGCCAGTTACAAATTACTACTGAGGAGGGATTGGATTCACGCTAATATATGTGTGACGTCCTCTCTCCATCAGTGTTTGTTTTTGGCATGGGGACAAGGTGGAAACAGTGAAGGCAGATGGGAATCCCTTCAAAGGTGAAGTCCACTATGTGGATGCCTGTTACTACAATCCAGACATACAACCAGTCACCTTCGAGGGTTTGGACAAAAATGGCCAATCCACCACACTGAAATACTCAGAAGACATGGTGTTCCGCATCATCAGGGATCCCTCAAAAAAGAACATGAAGCACATCATGCCATATGCTAGGTCGAGGTGCTCTCCTGTTGTTCAGGAGATTGATGATTAATCATACCAACAAGGGAAAAGAGATGATGGTAGCTGCACCCATCATCCGTGAGATCACAGTGTAACAGGCCATGAGGCAGTCACCGACCATGGAACCAGTGCCAGTGCTTGGCAGCAAAATTAGTTTATGAAGAAGAACCAGAGAATATGGATACAATTAAGTGGACAGAATTGGATCCAGCTCCACCTAAATTGGAAGATGATAAACTACAAGCTAAAGATCCACTGGTCAAGATGAATCTCAATACAAAAAATGATCCCAAAATAACGTTCATCAGTGGGTTCTTGGAAGGGGACTTGAAGGGAGAAATCGTAGCCCTCTTCAAAGAATATCGAGATTGCTTCGTATGGGACTATAAAGATATGCTAGGGTTGAGTAGGAGCTTGGTAGAGCACTGCCTCCCCATTAAGCCGAATCACCGACCTTTCCAATAACCCCCTAGAAGAATGTCCAAAGAGGTAAAACTTAAAGTAAAAGAAGAAATTGAAAGATTATTGAAAGTAGGCTTTATCAGGCCGGTGAAGTACACAAAATGGATGGCAAATATTGTTTCCGTAGTAAAGAAAAATGGAAAATTCAGAGTTTGTATTGATTTCAGGGATTTAAATATCGCTACTCCTAAAGATGTCTATGTAATGCCAGTAAGTGATATGCTCATTGATGCTACTACTGATCATGATATACTAACCTTTTGGGATTGATTTGCGGTTACAACCAATTAGAGTTATCGAAGATGATATACATAAAACTGCATTTAGGTGTCTTAGGGCCATAAGAACTTTTGAATGGGTTATGATGCCATTTGGACTCCAAAATACTGGTGCTACTTATCAACGAGCAATGAATTTGATATTTCATGATGTTATAGGGAAAAGCATCGAGGTGTACATTGATGATGTGGTTATCAAGTCGAAAAGATGAAGAGATCGCGTAGCACATTTGAGATAAGGCATTGAGAGGTTAAGAAAGTATCAGCTGAAATTAAATCAAATGAAATCTGCTTTCGGAGTAAGATGAGGAAATTTCCTGGGATTTTTGGTCCACTAAAGAGGTGTGGAGATAGATGAAACAAGGTAAAGGCCATCCTCCAATCCAAACCTCCTATGAACAAGAAGGAGTTGCAGCGTTTCCTAGGTCAGGTAAACTATATTAGGAGGTTCGTCTCTAATCTAGCTGACAAGACTATGGAATTTTCAGATTTGCTCAGGTTAAAGACCTAGGAAGAGTTCAGATGGGAGGAACGTCATCAGGAGGCTTTCGAAAGAATTAAACAGTACTTGAAAAAGCCACTTATCCTTATGCCCCCTAAGAAAGAACGCCCACTCAGGTTATATCTCTTCGCCTCTAAATGCTCTATTGGTTGCGCTTTGACCCAAAACAATGATAAGGGGTGTGAACAAGCAATTTATTACTTGAGTTGCCTGCTGAGAGGTGCTGAGATGAAATATTCCTCTATTGAGAAGATTTGCCTGGCCTTGTACTTTGCTTGCACGAAGTTGCGGCATTACATGATTAGGAGTTTTGTCTTTGTGGTATCTTCCACTGATGTCATCAAATATATGCTGACCAGCTCTTTGCTGATAGGGAGAATAGGCAAATGGGCTATTGGATGGGTTTTGGCAGATTTTCTAGTGGATCACCCCAATTTTAACATGCACGAGGTTAAGGAACCTGAATTAAAGGTGTTCCATCTGGAGCAGGTTCCTTGGGAATTGTGATTCGATGGATCAAGCACCGAGACTGCTGCAGGAGCAAGAGTCGTGATTATTTCTCCCAAGGGGACCAAAACTGCACTCTCATTCATTTTCATTTCAATTGTTCATCATTGTTTTTATTTTTCTATTGTTGATTAAAGAGGTAGGACACTCATTGCCTAGTTTGATAAGAAGTTAGATTAATGTTTTGAGTGCAAATCACCTTCAATTCACGGTTTAGAAAACCCAAAATTTCTTGGTACACTCAAACAATATTTGAACCAAAGAGCGACGAAGTGTCCCCTAGACTTTTTTTCATAAAATCAGGAAATAGGTACTATGATCAATTTAGCATTCAGCACAAGTCTCCAATTCATGGTATTGGAGTTGTTTTTAACATTTTCATGACATTAGAGTTGTTTTTAACATTTTGTAGTTGTAGAATCTTGATTAATACTTCATAGTATTTGAGTCGTCTTTATCATTATGTAGTCAATTACAGGGACAAAATGTCAGATGGAAAATCCGATTAGTTGGATTCCATCAGTTAAGGCCAATGAAAGGAGTTAAGACATCTTTTTCTTCTCATGGTAATTATTTGTGTACAAGAAACCATCAAGTTTGAAAGTGACTTAAAAAAAAAAAGCAAATTCGAAGAAGAAAGGGAAAATTGTTTTAGAATCATGTTACAAAGATATCATTGTTGTGTTGATTATGTAACTGTTGGAACATAGAATTAAACAGAGATTATGTAACTGTTGAAACAGAGATTTAAACAACAATAACGATGATTTTTTGTAGATTAGAGAAGCATATTATAATATGAAAAAAAAAATAAAGAGATTGATAAATTTTTTTAAGGGTGAATTGCAAAAAAAAAAAGTAACAAAAAAAGGTCAAAATATACAAATACAACTCCATTTAAAAGCATTTCAAAAATACGAGAAGGAAAAACTGTAACATCATAAATACCACAGTTTGACTGATAGGGTGTCAACCGATCAAAATAATATTAACCTGCTAAGAACAATAAGATGAGTAAATTGGTAAGCAGGGTCGATCCATAGAGACTAGTGAGAAATCGTTTATTTGCCGAAACAAAAGAATAACATAAAATAACTAAAATTTTAAATGAAGCCGAGATGGAAAAGTAACAGAAATAAAAATCCGCGACAGAGGAATAAACAACAACAATGAAAATGACGAGACTTCAATAATAATAAAAGCTCAGCTAAGGGACTTTTCTGTTCAATCCAATTAGTTGATCACAAGGACGAAAAATTAATATAAAGCATTCAAATAGACAGAGTTATAGTTAACGGTGATGCACTCAATTAACCAATCTCTTCTTAATTTCTCGATTGCCCTGAGACGCCCTGTAGACTATTTTCCTAACTACTAGACAACCATCGGGATGCCCTGACAAAGTTTGATTTATGGCAGCAGTAAGTACTAAAGAGATCCCTATCCTAACCAGTAAAGTCGAAAACGCCGTGATTCATTTAAACCGGATTATTCAGTTCCATAACAATGAACAATATCCAACACATAAATTCACATTATTCGTTACCTAAATTAGGACTAATGTGACACATTATCAATCCTAAATAACAATATATTATCTCAATTAATCAACCAAGGGGCCCTTATTAATCAGTTAATCGAAATAATAATAAAAGAACTAAGACACAGAAACTGAATAAATACTCAAAACACTTTATAACAATTAAAACAAAATTCTCACAATGTTAATGGATTTAACTTCGAAAGTATCTTAACTAGAAAGATGTTTAGTTACACATGAGAATGGAAGGAAGCCACAAAAGTTGATGGAAGCTGATGTTCGGCGTTCAGGGTGTCCAACTAGCCGCCAAAGAGGATACAAATTAGCTTATATATGAGTCCTAATTAGAAAAACCTAAGTCTCCTTAAAAATAGCTAATAAAATAATAATAACAATCCTAAAATATTGTTCCAGCAGTAAAACTGAGTCTAAAGCCTTCTAGCAAGTCCATGAGGCTCTAAAATCGAGGCCCAATAGTCCAGCACGCGGCTCAATGAAGAAAAGTCAAGCCAGTCAAAAACGCCTGTTATGGCGTGGTCACGCCAAAATGCAGTCAAAGCCTGAAATGCTCCAGAAATGGCTCCAATCTCTCTATAATTCACCAACATTCACCTAAACAACCAGAAAAGTAATAAACACATAAAAACATACAAATAACACAATTTATAATGCAAAACAAACACGAAAATGCAGCATAAAACATGCATAAAATGCAATATATCATTGACTGCGTGTTGACCACGCATCATAAAGTTGACCGCATGCTGTCCACACTTTTTTGACCAATGAAAAAACGAGTACAAATCGAGAAAAACATGAACACAAGCCGAGAACAACAACAAAATAAGAACAAAACAAGAACAAAGACCAACAAATGAGTACGAGTATTTAAGCTTGTTGATTACACCAATAAATGCTTACAAAAAATGAGTACAAAATGAAACAAAAGAGTATAGAAGGGGTACAAATATTTTAATTATTTCTTTATTACTTGGTAAAATGATGAGTACAAAACGAGTACATAAAAAAAAATGCTCACATAATGAATACGAATTATTTAAGACTTGTCGAGAACAAACGAGTACAAAACGGTAAAAAATGCTTGGATCAACAAATGCTTACAAAAAAATGAGTACAACACAAGAATAACCAGAGTACAAAATAGTACAACAATAAAATGAGAACAAACAGAGAATAAATACTAATAAAAATGAATAAAACTTAATACTTTTATTATTATTCAGTAAAATTATGAGTACAAAATGAGTACATTCACAAAATAAATGCTTACATAATGAGTACTAGTTATTTCCAACTTGTTGATTACACCAACAAAAAAGCTTACCAAAAATTAGTATAAAATGAGAACAAATTGAGTACAAACTAGAAAAATATGAGTACAACCTAATTTTTCCATTTTGGGGCTGCAATTAGGGTTTTGAAACCCTAGCCGTCAACCCTTAGAAGCACAACCTCTCCACCACCATGTACCACAATCACCATCATTACCACCATCCACCTCCACCATCCTCAAAATTACCAGGCACCTCATGTACCACAATCACCATCCTCTAGCACCACTGCTAACAAAACAATAAATCCACCACCACCAAAACAAATTTGCCACAATGAC
>CAODLS013917373.1:0-15586 GCA_948243855.1 Flueggea neowawraea
ATTTCTTAGTTCTTCTGGATCATGTCTTAGTAAGGTCCTTGCTTACTCGAGTCAGAAGAGATTCGTCTCACTCGAGTGACCGGTGTGGCTTACTCGAGTGAGAGAACAGATTTCTTAGTCGAGTAACCATGTATGGATTACTTGAGTAAGATGAGGGGTGTCTTACTCGAGTACGTCAGGGTGTTACTCGAGTAAGATGGGGTCATTGGAGACTCGTTTTGTAATTTTTCATTTTGTCAATTTCTGAGAGTTTGGGGACTAGTTTAGGGATTTTGACTACTTGGAGAAGTTAGTTAGCTATCCTAGTACAGTTGGAGGACTATTTTTTTAATTTGTCAAGTCCCATAGACTAAGAACTAATTTTGCACTGGTCGATGACCAAACTATAATTTTACGTAGATACTGTATTTTGGATCCAGAGTGATAGATTATCATTCGATATGGATCATTTGGGGTCTTTCGAGAGTCTGTATCTGCATCTTCACTTCATGTATCTGGTATTGCCACAATACTGCATTTGAGTTTGCTTTTGATATATCTATCGATATATGCTTGCTTTGTTCAGCTTCCTGTTCGTGCCTGAGAGACCAGTCACCGACGAGTGGGGCCTGACGGGTGTTTGCACTTGGACTTTCAGATGAGTGAATAGCAGCTTCAGACACATAGATTGTGTCTCGAACTGTATATGTTTTCTGTTATGTATAACATATACTTTGAAAATGAACTAATCTAATGATTGACTAATGATAAACTGATTATGTGTATTAATCAGGACTCTGCTTTGAAATTGATATATATGTACTATATATCTCTCATCTAATTTTGATGCTTCTACGCATAATTTGTTTTGATACTATAAATTAGTATGCTTTTATTTTTTAATATGAGACACCTACTGTTACGGGTAAAACGTGACCTTTGCTATACAAACGCTTTGTTAAAACCCAGCTATCAGGGTTGCTGATAGTCATGTGTTCTGATCCTGCATATAATTTGATATGGATTGTGACAGACTCCACATACTTTGTTATTAGTGCCACGTGCACACCTTCTGCTTTGGTCCCATATATTTGTATATGTATTTTGACTCTGAAAATGAAAATCGTTTTATACGCCTCAGTGTTTATGATTGCTTTGTATGCGAACCCTTTTGCGAAATGATTTTTCTGAAAAGCTATTACGTATGTATAGTGTATATATATATGTATGTTAAACTATATCTGCATGTGTAGTTTTGAAATGTTTTCAAAACAGTCTTTGGCTTGACCCCCAGATTTCTCTATTTACGTGATTCCTATTAAGCAGGTTCACAACTTTTTGGCTTCGGCAACTGTCAGCATGCAGACTCCAGTGAGACATCTTTTGGTTAGTGATGCCCTTTTGTCCGGGATCGTCTTTTGTTTTGTAGAGCTCCTCATCGGGATGTAGGCAGGTTATTGGATTGCCACTTTGGCTTTTGTTTTGAGACTTCCGCTGTCTTC
Source organism: Flueggea neowawraea (assembly GCA_948243855.1). Lineage (NCBI taxonomy): Eukaryota > Viridiplantae > Streptophyta > Magnoliopsida > Malpighiales > Phyllanthaceae > Flueggea > Flueggea neowawraea. Next base: position 1,482 of record CAODLS013917373.1, read on the forward strand.
CGCACTATTACTTTTGATATATATTTACTTATATATATATATATATGATTTACTATGTTTTCGACTATTAAATGTTTTAACAAATATTTTATAATCTGAATCGTTTGGGTATTTGTTCTGATATCTGAGGCTTGTGCGAGATGGGTCGAACTCCTACAGATGGTTCACCTCGTACACCGGTTACAGACTCGCAATGGGTCATGACATATTTTCTCTTACGTTTTTCATTTTAGATGTTTTTTATATTTTGAACTTAATTGACTTGATATCACCTCTGTTGCTAAATTTTTAGCTCTCATTCTACACACATCAATAATTTACTTAAAGAACATTTAAATAAAAACTCTCCATTTATTACAAAAATATATTTTTATATAAATGCCAAGTAATACTCGTGCATTGAACTATAAATTGTAATCATTTAATTTTAATTAAAAATATTTTTCTAAGTAAACTATATAACGATAAAAATATATAGTCTAATTAATTTGAAAAAAATTAAATTGAAGGTTGAGTTAAGTGGGTAGTTAAAATATTAATTGGAGCTCTTGAAAAAAATCATTGGAAAATATTGTTTGACTAAGAAAAGATTTAATATTTAGTAATCAAAAATAGATATAACAATCAACATGTTATTTATAATAAATTAAATAATTAAATATATAATATAGTAAACAAATATTATTTTAGAGTAATGATCAAAATTAGCCCTAACAGTGAACATGTTTATTTATAATAAATTAAAAAGCTGCATATATAATGTAACAAAAAGATGATATTTTTGTATATAGTGTAAAATATGCCAATATATTTTAACTTAGTAAACTCAACCATCTTTAAATGAATAATTAAAAAAAGAAATAAAAAGTCTATTTTCAATTTACCACATAGTTGGTATATTAAAGAGTAGTAATATAGATAAAAAGTCACGTGTCAATCAACTACGAAACCATTTGTCGAAAACTTGAGAAAACTCCCTAGTTTTTATGTATATACTAGCATGAGACCCGCGCGATGCGGTGGGAATTTGGAGGCAATTAAATTATTTTGTTAATTGGAATATAAATATTTTCTAACAGGTTATAACAATGCAGAATAAACAATATATTGCGGCATTTTGCATTTAAGCAATAAAACACCTTGGCGATTTTAATTGAGAACAAATTTATGCACCATTCATATTGCACCTTCAAATTTTGAAAAACCTTTTTATAGGCAATATTTTTTGTGGAGTTGTAAAAATGATCGTCCTTGTCACAAATAAGTATCTTCAATCCAGCTTTATTTTTTACTCTCGAAACAACAACATACATTTGACCATGACATAATACAGGCTTAGAGAGGTAACGACCAACATGTGAAAGGGATTGTCCTTGGCTTTTGTTGATTATCATGGCAAAACAAACAACTAATGAGAATTGCCTTCTTTGGAACTTGAAAGGTAATTTGAGATTTGACGACGTCAAAAGCATTCGAGGTACCAAAACCCTGTGTCCGATGTTGCATCCAGATATAATTTCACCTTCTACCATGCGTTTTCCTAACTGTGTGATTATTAACCTCGTACCATTGCACAGACCGGACGATTGATCTGTATTATGAAGCAATATGACCGGATCGATTTTCAAAGTCAGCTTGTGGTTTGGCATGCCAGAAGCAGTGATGTTGTTCAAGAATTATGGTGTGTAAATATCATCGTGAATGTTTGAAGTCTCTTCAACTTTGCATATGCTATCAGAACTAAGATAGGTAACTTCTTTGCATTATTCACAAAATCTAATGCAGGGGCTAGAATAGCACGTTCCTATAGATATTTTCCATCTTTACATACTATCAATGATTGTTGCTAGAGGCTCATAAGGATATTTAAGTATAATATCATCTGGGATGTCAAAAACAACTTTGTTGTTGTTGCCTCCTCCAACTTTTCCATCTCCGATATTTAAGATCCATTCAGAAAATGATGTCAACTCATATGACTGAGGGTCCGAACTACTAGATTGAAGCCTCATGTTTTTGTCAATTTGAGCACCTTGCAGTACCTCCATAAATATGAAGCATTTAAGGAAGCTGATACAATGTCTTGTCTACTGCCTTTGGTAATAACATGCAATATTTGCCTAAAGTCACCACAAAAAACAACCAACTTACCACCGAAAGGCAAGTCTATGCTATTGTCTTTTGAGAATCTTAAAATATATCTTAGTGTTCTGTTTAATGCTTCAAAATAATGCTTGTGCACCATTGGTGATTCGTCCCATATAATAACCCGAATTTTAGCTATCAAATCTTCCAATGGGCTTCCTTATTTGATAGTGCACGTCAAGTCCTCGTTGATGGCCACCGGTATGCAAAATCTAGAATGAGTCGTTCTACCCCCAGGAATAAGAAGAGAAGCTATTCCGCTCAATGCAACAATCAACACAATTTCACCCTTCGATCTAAGAGCAGACAACATCGTTTGCGATGTCAAAGTTTTTCCAGTACCTCCATTTCCATACACAAAGAACACCCGCCATTGTCACTATAGACAACATAAATTACAGTGTCATATATACTTATCTGCTCATCGTTTAATTGGGACAATAGAGTGGTGTGTTCTTTGGTCAAATCATCTCGATTATAACAGAGTTCCTCTTGGATTAATCTATTTATTTCCTCTTCTTTGGGTGATGAATTTGGAAAAGGGAGAATAGGAAAATCTTTTAAACTTTTCCCGTTCCTCTTTAACAAGTTCTCAATTTTGGACAACACATAATTCTTCGATTGATCATCATTCATCTGCAAATCTGTTGACATAATAAATTTAAGCACTCCATTGGTAATATTGCAAATACTAAAAGAATACGACTTTTTAAAAATTTATTAAGAAAATAAATTCAAACAACAAAGTTACATTACATTATTTGGTAAAATATATAAAATACATTGGACCTGGAGAATTTGGCGTTGCTTATGCAGAATGTCCTCTGCAAGAAGATGACATGTTTGATCCCATATTGATTCAGGCCTAGAAATACAATTTGAGAATAAAAAAGCTGCAAAAATAGATTGTAGATAGTGACTTGAACCCAAAAACACGCTTCTATTATAGCTTCGATATACTCCTTATTGTATTCTAATAATTCGAGAGAGTAGCAAGCGTCTTTAAATGTTGGGTGCATAACACCATTTACAGTTTTGATGTCATCGTAACACATCGGCCCTTTTACTATATTTAACAAAAGTATCAGGTAATGTAGCTTACCGGCATGGGGATGCACATAAAAAATTCTTCCCACGCTTATACCACGTTGTCTTGGAGCCCATTTCTTACTCTTATTTATTGTGTCGAATGATTCGTCAAGTACCTCAACTTCCTTCCAGACGAATTTTTGAGGAAATTATACATAAGTCAACTCCCTTGCATTAGGATATCGTTTTGGTTGCTTCCATCCACTGTAAAAACATTGAATTGTCTCCACCAGTTCTTTTGACCACTTGGTCTATCGGATTATCGTCATTAAAAACAACAGTTTGTTCATTCGGGATTCACTCAAACGTTCTACACCGGGTTCACAATAATTTATTGAAAAACAAAAAATTCTCAAAGCTGCATCACATGAGGATATGTATCTGCAGTCGTAGTAATCTTTGATTTCGTCCACGTCTATCAATGTCGCTCCATTCCCTTTATCTTGGTAGAAAGTCATTGTGATATGATGATTTCCATTGTTTATGTACTTGAAAAAATATTTGATTGCCCTCTATTGGTTGCACCACTCAACACTTATATGAGCATCATAATAGAGCAATAATTGTGGGTTGTATGGGACACCATACCTATTGTCAAGTTCATCGTCATTCTTAAAAACAGTTCTCTTATTGTCCCTTATTTTGTATAGTGGATAACCATTTTTGTCTATATTTGTTTCATTGACAAACGTTTTTGGAAAGTGTTTTAAACACTTCCCGTTATGCATTCAAGGCCAATTCATCCTCGGCCGACCGCAAAGTCCATGAATTATGTAGTTTTGGACTGCTTCGTATAACTTTGGATTTGTTTCCTTGTCAGGTAAATCTGTGGATACTATCTTGTCAATGTCGCTTGGACTTAGGTGTTTGTCTTCTTGATGTAAGAATAACAAAATATGAGCATGGGGGAGGCCACGTTTTTGGAACTCGGCTTTATACAACTTTGTGATTACACAACATCAAAAAAATCATTTCATAGATCCACACTTGTGTAATTGAACATAAAGTTATCGAGTTGGATCATTGTTTACACGTTATTAAAGATGTTTTGTCGCACCTGATTTCGCTCTTCCAAATATTTTTCCATATTTCAAATGACGAACCATATGATCCAACTTCATTTTGAATACCCTACATACTATGTCAGGTATGTCTTTTGCCCTCAAGTCATATTTTTCCACGAATCGTTGAATTTCAGGCTATTTTGGATTACATGTGAGCATTATAAACAAATCAGGATATCCAACCCATCTACATATGGCCATCGCATCTTGATAATTCTGAATCATGTACCTTTATAAAATGAAAAATCAAGTAGGTAAGACTAGAGTTGTTGTTGTTTTCGGAACCACTAGTTTTGGTTTCTGGAATGGAGGAACCGTAACCAAACCGTAGTTCTCACGGTTTGGTCCGGTTCAGTTTCGGTTTTGACCTGTTCAACTGTCGGTTCGGTTCTGGTTCGATTCCTTATTTTTTTTAAAAAAAAATATTATTTTTAATCTGCTATTTTATCTCGTAATTTTTTTCATGTTTGTAAATTTTGTTATATTCAATAATTAACTATAGCATCCATAATATATTGTATTCGAAATATTTCTAATTTATAGAGTTGAAAAAAATAAAAAAAAATAAATAAAAAAGGTTTGAACCGCCGGTTCAAACCGGCGGTTTGACTGTTTTCAAAAGGGTGAAACCGGAACCTAAACAGTAGTCCTCTGGTTTTGGTTGGCTGATTCCAATTTTAACCGGTCTGGTTCCAAAATAACATGTTTAGGTAAGACCTTATTATCGCGAATGTCATAATAACATAATCACATAAATTTTGTAATTAACATTAACGTTATAGAATAATATTTTTATGGAAGAAATAAAAATAGGATCAGTACATATACCTTGCCCCTCCAACAAATAATGATGGTAAAATAATCCTTTACCGTGAGACGACAGATTGGTCTCTTCTATCAAAACGAATTCATGCAAACAACTTTTTTGATGTGAAAATCATCATTGGCTCATTTTTTGGTTGTATCTAATGAAAGACAATCGTTTCGCCTCGATCATTGTCCATAAATCAACTAATAACAATTGAAATAGCTTCTTTGATGTGAAAATCGTCATTGGCTCATTTTTTCTCTGTTGCATCCTGAAGCAAACCCATTCTCTCATGCTCAACATCTGTCACTTTCCTTTTTTAGATTCACTAAACAAAATAACCTTTCTATATCCATCCTCACCATAAGGGAATAATGAAGGCTATTGCATGGGAATGTACGAAGGATGTAACTCGTTAATCCTCTGTAACATTCAGCTCTGTGTCTCAACTATAATGACTCTAAAATTTTCTAACGTTTTATTATCACGAGCAACCAAACCGACCACTTCACCTACAGATGGAAGATTGTATCTTTTTCCATCGTTATTTATGTTTTCTGTCAGTTTCAATTTTGTATCCTTTAACCTAGACATAACAAACCTATTCGTAGTAAGTCTAAAAGATTTGGACAGTACATTGGTATCATCAAGCTCTTTCTCAAATCTTCAATTATTGACTCGTCAAAGTTTGATGCACTTCTTTTGTAACTATTATGGATAACAACACAAACAAAAGAGTATGAACAATAAAAAAGATTAATGAAATCAATGAAAATCATAACCTCAATAAATCAACTATTCGATACAAACATGAAAGCATTAATTATGTTGGATATTTCATTTTCGGTGTCGTAAATATATAGTTGTGCAAACTTTTGGGGTTGCACCTTCACCCAGTATCAAACTTTCTATATGGTGGTAATTTGACCATTTAGTCTAAATATGTATGGACCACCACCGTTGTTGTGTGATGGATCAATCTTACTGCCCATTGCGTGAATGAAAACATCATATTATACCCGCGAATATTATCCAAGAATCTCTTGCTTATTTGATCAACACCAGAAAGTAGGTTTTTCAGAGTGGTGAGTGGTTCACGCATCGGGGTGATTTGTACTTTTCCATTTCCACAAGATAGTGAGAATTTTGGCGTATTGGTATTCCTACTCTTATTCACTCTTTCTTGATACCACATTATTGTCCTGCACGTCGAACATTCGTAGTCAGTGTCCCCCATATCTAAAGAACTTGCAGCACAAGTGGGAAGTATATAATTTATACATAATTAAGTATATGAAGCATAAGTTACGAAATAAGCATCACCTATTGAACCATCAATAACATCTGCAATTGCATTTTCACCAATCACGTGTGATTGGTCGGGGAAATTTGTTGCGTTAACATCCTTATTGATGGCTGAGACGATGATTTCTGGGCGATCGTAATTGTGATCAATACTAACTGCTTCACCAACATCTGTTTGTTGGTTGAACGATCTAAATGTTTGTCATTCTTCATTTGATGAATCTAAATGTTTTTTAGGAGTAACTTCATTCAATACTTGGATTAAATTGGTACAAACTGCATTAGAAATAGAAGACCTTAAACTAACTATTTGAACACTAACCAACCCAATAAAAACAACTAATTTCGAATTGTATTATGTTACCTTTGTTGATACTATTGTTTCTGCAAACCTTGTTTTCCATACGTGTATCATCTAACATTAGCTTTCTCTTCATTTAGGCAAGACAATAATGAGTTTCACTTTCATCTATTTCTCCCAACTGTAAGTTTGTGCTTTGAATGGTTTCTTATCCCGTAAAAGTAACTTTAGGCGTTACTTTGTCTTGAACCAAGTATTGTGTTCTTGAAATTGTGGAGAGTGGTTCATTGTTCAACTAAGCATCTTCATTGTTCTTGAACCGAGTATTATGTGCCAAAATTGGTTTGTCTTAATTTCTCTTTGTTGGATGTAATTTCGTTTGGCATGGTTTTAAGTTGGTAAATGGTTTGGTTTTGGGTTGATAAATGATCGAGTATTTTATTTGGATGGAACAGAATATATGACATGTAAGATTATATCTGATTCATCAAACTCTTTTAGAGGATGTGGCTTCCATTTGTAAATTTTTGTCGAGTTAGAATTAATAAGTAGGTTTTTAAGAGTTGAATGGGCTAATAAGTGAAATATGAAGTTTAAGGGACTAAAGAGATATTAAATGAAAGTTCAGGGGGGTAAATATATGTTTTGTCATGTTTTGGTACTGTAGGCATCCATATCATCAAGACATAACTGAAAAATCTTACCGAATTTAACGGTGTTACGTCAAATGGGTTATTAATATCGTTTTAAAAAGTTCAATGGGCTAATAGGTGAAAAATAAAGTTTAGTTAGCTAAAATAATGTTGGATAAAAGTTGAGGGGGCTAAATATGTGTTCTGCCCTAATTTTCTTCATCTTCCCGACTGTAGATCTTTTCTACCGATAGTATTGGTTATGGTCGGGTTCTCTATTTGTAGAATTTTCAGATTAACTTAATATTTTTCAATACTTTTTTTTCTTAATTTTTTCTTTGTCCATTTCTTTTTGTGAATTTCTTCAATGGATCAAACGATTTTATGGATATTATTTGAGCCATTTCAATGTTCTGTTAAAAAAAATTCCAATAAGTTTCCACTATTTTCTTTTTTATTTTGAAAATTTATAATACTTGAAAATAAATAAATATTCTTTCTTTGAACATATAAATTATTTGAATTGAAGATTACTTTTTATCAAAATATAAAATTCATAAAATTACGATATATAAATAAGGAAATTACCTCACATGTCCCCTTTCACCATTATAATTTCAAATATGCAGAAATGGATCATTATATTTTCTATATTGCAACATTTTAATTAAAATATCAAAATTGCTACAATACATATTACTACTTTCTCTCTCCTCCACCTCCTCTCTCCACCCTCACCTCTTCTCCTTCCACCTCCCTCTCTGCTAGACATGTTATTTTCAAACCGGAATCGATGAACCGAACCAGAACTCGCGAACCGAACCAGAACCAGAATCGCTCGACCAAAATCGGAGGGTTGCGGTTCAAATTCTGGTTCGACCTCTCAAAAAATCCACCGGTTCAGACCACCGTTTCCTTTTTTTCTTTGTTTTTTTTCTTTTTTCAACTCTATAAATATTTCCATCCTACCAATTTTACACCATTCATTCTCTCTCAATCTCAATCTCTTCTATATTCTCACTCTTTCAAAATTCATTTTGCTGTAAATTGATTTTATTAATTATTTATATATTTTATTATTACAATTACGTTTTCTATATTTCTCTAAATTATTTTTTGCAATTACATTTTTTTCAAATTCCTTCCAATTTTTTACTATAGTTTAATTTAGTTATTTTGTTATTTCATTACATTTAATTAATATTTGCATCAATGAAAAATTTTAGTGGAAATAGAAACTTTGAAAGTTTTGAAATTGAAAATATTGGAACTCAAAAGAGTCAAACTCAACCAATTCCCACCCAAGGAGATGAGGGAAGAGCGGAAGGAAGAGTTTCTAGTTCCGATATTTTTAAAACTCATTTTAAGAAAATTCCTAGTATTTTTTTATTTTTTTTAAAATATGTGATGTAATTACTAGTAGAATAGTTAATTTATTTAGAAATTATTAAAAAATAGAATACAATGTATTACTATTATTAGTACTACAGTTAATTATTCAATATAATAAAATTTACAAAACGAAAAAATAATTGACGGGATAAAATAGAGGGTTAAAAAAATTTCAAAAAAAAGAGGTTAAATTAAATTCATTTTTCTCTAAATTACTTTTATTAATTATTTATATATTTTATTATTACAATTACGTTTTCTATATTTCTCTAAGTTATTTTTTGCAATTACATTTTTTCAAATTCCTTCCAATTTTTTACTATAGTTTAATTTAGTTATTTTGCTATTTCATTACATTTAATTAATATTTGCATCAATGGAAAATTTTAGTGGAAATAGAAATTTTGAAAGTTTTGAAATTGAAAATATTGGAACTCAAGAGAGTCAAACTCAACAAATTCCCACCCAAGGAGATGAGGGAGGAGTGGAAGGAAGAGTTTCTAGTTCCGATATTTTTAAAACTCATTTTAAAAAAATTCCTAGTATTTTTTTATTTTGTTTAAAATTATGTAATGTAATTACTAGTAGAATAGTTAATTTATTTGGAAATTATTAAAAAAATAGAATACAATGTATTACTATTATTAGTACTATAGTTAATTATTCAATATAATAAAATTTACAAACCGAAAAAATAATTGTAGGGATAAAATAGAGGTTTAAAAACAAAATTTTAAAAAAAGAGAGGAAATTGAACCGAACCGGAACCTGATGTTAAACCGGTTATTGAACCGGTCAAAATTGGTCAAAACCAGAATCGAAATCGAACCGGACCAAACCATGGGAACCACGGTTTGGTTTCGGTTCCTCCATTCTAGAAACTGGAACCGCTGGTTTTGGAACCGGTAACAAGTCTACTATCTGCCTTCTCTCTTCGACTTTCTCTCTCCATCGTAGCAATCACGTCGCTCGAAGGTTTGTCGTTCTCCTCCACAACCGTTGCAATCGCGCCTAACGTCTTCGTTCTCGGTTCGTTCCTTATTCCTCTTTTTATTTTCTTTTCTCGTTTTACCGACGATAATGAGAGAAACGGAGGCGTAAAGCGGCCGAGAGAGAGAGAGAGAGTGAGGCACAACATAATGCAGGAGAGAGAGCTTGCTGGGAAGGCGACGATTAGGGTTTCAAAACCCTAAATTTATAATTTCCACTTAGATTTTGTTTTAGAAAAACAATTTAAATATTAAAATTGAATGATACCAAATCAAACGACATTACAAGAAAAATTACTAATTTTTAAAAAAATAATTTTAATAATAAAGTTTAAATGAAAAATAAATTTTTAACTTTTTCAATCTGTACTCATTTTTGTACTTTTTTTTGTAAGCATTTATCGGTGATATACTCGTTTCATCAAATAAATATTATTTTATAAAAAAATTCAAATGAAACTAAATTTAATCAGTTGTTGGTGTTGTGCTCGATTTTTACCAAATAACAATAAAACATTAAAAATGTTTTCAATTTGTTTTTGGTTGTACTCATTTTGTAAACATTTTGCAATCACTTGTCGTACTTATTTTGAACACATTTTGTAATCATTTTTCTAATGATCAAAATGCTTAAATTGTACCCAATTTTGTACTCATTTTATATATGTAATACTAAGAACATTTTGTACTCATTTTCGTATTTATAATAGTGAGAACATTTTGTACTCATTTTCATTTGTGCAAAACTGAGAACAATTTTTTCTCTTTTTGTACTCATTTTATATTTAGAATTCTAAGTACATTTTGTTCTCATTTTCTATCATTTGGTCAAACTTTTCTAATACATAGTCAACTTTTTTATGCATGATTAACACACAGTCAAACTTCTGACGCAAGGTCAAAAGATCAATTTTTGACATTTTTGAAATTGCATTGTAAGAGTTGACATTTTTGTGTATATTTTGAATGTTGTTACATTTTTTAAAATTTATTTTTAGAATATTTTTGAGTTTTCCCTTTATAAATTCCAATTTTTAAATTTTTAACAAATAGTCCATTTATAAATTCTAATTTCTATAAATAGCATAATAAATATGTTCATATTAAAAATTTATGGCAATTAATTAATTTATATGATAATAAATGAAATAACAATAACAACATTTTAAGTTATAAAAATGAATCAAAATTCGAAAAATACATTTCTGTTGCAATCAATTATTTTATGGAAATGCATTTTAAGTTATGGTAATAAATAGACTATTTGTTAAAGTGCCACGTGACATATGTATAGTGTATTTGTTATACTAATAATATAGATTTCTCTTTTCTCAATTTGCCATGCGTCATCAAATTCAGTTAACATATTTGTCACGTCATTATTTCAATTAATGCATGTCATTTTATATTAGAATATTTCCAATAATGCTATGTATTTTTAACTAGTATTTTTAATGAAAATAGATAACAACTTTAATTATATAGATTAAAAATAAATTTGTTCTCCAATGTCACTCTTTACACAACTTTTTATTTTGTTAAAATTCATAAAACATATAAAGACGATTGGTAGATGAGAATAAATATATGGAAAGAGAAAATTTCATTAATGATAAACCACTAGAGAATCATTTTGTACTCAACAAATATGATTAGTTAAAATTACTCTTGGTTTTAAACCTAAGGGCATCCAAATTTTCCATATTTACTATAGAAATTGGTCTCCTCTTTTGTGAAGCCAATAATAAATAAAATTGTGTGTTTTTTTTAAAAAAACACTCTTTATATTATTTTTAGAGATAAAAAGTGGAATAAAAAGAACATTGAAGATTTTTTTGATGAACAACTCTTCATTATAAAGAGAAATGACAAATTAAAGAGAATATTAGAGATACTCTTAGTATATTTTATAAAAATGTATTTTAAGTTATGATAATAAATGGACTATTTGTTAAATTGCCAGGTGGCATATGTATAGTGTATTTATTATACTAATAATATAAATAAATTTCTTTCTCAATTTACACCGTCATTATTTCAACTAATATATATTATGTTATATTAATATATAGGAAAAATTATCCATTGAGGTTGTTTCTTTTCCAATTATCACATGCAAAGATCATTAATCAAACCATACAACTCCCAAAAGAATTCAAATCCTCGAACGTTTTTGCTCCCAACAGTGAACCTCTCATACTTGTTAAACATAGGATGTATACTTTACTGCTTTATTTTATTATCAATCTTCACATTCATTTCGACCACAATTAGGTGCTATTCAGAAAAAATACGCCGTGTTTACCGTAGTCATTGCTTTAATGACTTCCAAGTCAAACTCTACTACTCAGATCTCAGCTTTCTAAATCAGGCACCACAATTCCAATCCTCCTCCGTTGTTGTTGTGCACACAGAAGCATCATATCATTCGAAGACAGACAAAAACTACCCCAACGTAAATATAGCATTTACCAACATTAAATGCTGCGATATAGAACAGCGACTTATCTTAAAACAAAAACATATAGCACAGCAGACATAAATAATCGTGAATCATAAATCATAACAAGAAAAGAAACAGGCAGCCGTCGGCTAGCTCCAATGGTGATCGCCTAACCAAGGATGCTAGACATCCCGGGTTCAAGCGGCATGGGGTGGGATTTGGGAAAATGCCTCCTAGTGAACCGATCAAAAAAAAATTGAAACAGTACATATATATTGAATCATAAAGTCATTGCTGCTAACGCGAACCAACTTTTTGTGTAAAGAACAAGAGTACCTCTTGCACAGTCAAAGCAGCCCCTCAAATTTGATAAAACATGTCTAAAATAGAGTACTTGGACTTCGAAACTCAGAGAATGTACCAAGTCATAGTCATGAAGACCCCCGGTACAAATATACCATATGCTAAGTGCAACACAAATTCATCCTTGTTCTTCACAATACTATCAGTCCAAAATAACTGAAAACCAGATTATAGAATGCACTAATTTATTTCCAAAGCTTCCGCAATGACATGTTCTTCTCAGTCTCCTTTTTCATGACCTTTGCCACTGCCATCTCAAAATCCTCTTGAGTTACATGAACCCTTCTCTCTCTAAGAGCAAACATTCCTGCCTCTGTACATACAGCCTGTGGCAAGGACCAATATGTGATCATTTGGTAAACAACACAGTTCAATCATCTTTCAGTCAAAGATCTAGGAACAAAGCAAAATGATGGAGCAAAATAAAGCGGCTTCCTCAAACGTGTTCATACATTAATCAATCACACATCTCATCTCAATGACAATCTATAATGGCAAATTCATTGCCATAACAACTAACACTGACAAAATAATTTATTATGAGTAAACAAAATACCTTAAGCTCTGCGCCAGATGCACCATTCATCTTCTCACCAATCTTTTTCAAATCAATCCCACGCATTAAATTCATTTTTCTCGAGTGGATTTTCAAGATATCAAAACGTGACTGCAAATTCATCATTTGGTATGTCAGCATCCAAAAGATAACTGAAGACATAACTCAGGAACTAACTGAAAGCAGCCCATACCTCTTCATTGGGATTTGGAAATTCAATCTTCCTGTCAATTCGTCCTGGCCTGAGAAGAGCTTGGTCCAGAATATCAATTCGATTTGTGGCCATCAAAACCTATTGACGATGCACAATAGAGAACGTATCATTATATAGCAGAATCAACATTATAAAAACCTCAGCACAGGTCCTGCACAACAGTACCTTTATCTTGTTTGATGCTTCAAATCCATCCAGCTGATTAAGAAGCTCAAGCATAGTTCGCTGCACCTCACTGTCGCCATTGCCACTACCAGATTCCATTCGCGCCGACCCAATGCTATCAATCTCATCCATGAAAATTATAGATGGTGCATGCTCCCTATCATAAAACAAACAAGCAAATGTGCACCAGAATTTGAGGATGCTGAAGAACACAAAACTGTATACTACAATGGAATTTATGATTACAGAAAAGAAGTATCAAGTCCTAAAGTTCTCCATGACAGTAATTCTTCCAAAGTTGCCTCTTTTTTCAAGGAATACCAGTGTAAATCATCCTTTTCATCTTTAAATTCGAAAAAAAAAAACAGAGTAATCGCGTATAAAAACAAAAAGAAGCTTTTCATTAGTTAAACAAAGAAACGAGGAGGACAAAGGCAAACCTAGCCATAACAAAAAGCTCTCTGACCATTCTCGAGCCTTCACCAATGTACTTCTGAACTAATTCAGACCCAGAAACCCTTATGAAGGTACAGTCAGTATGATGAGCCACAGCTCTTGCCAACAAAGTTTTTCCTGTACCAGGAGGTCCATATAGCAAAACACCCTATAATGTGTAACGAGGAAGAGATAGTTAATGCA
>CAODLS013917642.1:0-13957 GCA_948243855.1 Flueggea neowawraea
AAAAAGAAAAGAGACAAACGTCATGAGGTATTCTCTATGCTTGACAATTATTGCAAAGGACCACATGCTCATCCAACCAAAAGACAACAACAACAAGATATTACCACAAGCATATCTTATTTTAATTCTTTGTTAATTCACTACCGTTCACAATAGTTCACAACCTCATCCTTTTGAAATTTATAATAAAGTTGTAAACTGCTTCACAATAGTTCACACTGGTTCAAAAGTGTTCATATCATTATGTAATATTAGTTACTAAACGTCTTTTTAAAATAGTTTAGGTCATTCCTCCATGTATTATTTGCTCTATATGCATCAACAAAGGGTGGAAACATTGCAGACCACAAGTTGTGATTGATGGTGCTTTTTTAGAAGCTGCATATGGTGGGACATTAATATCAGCTTGCACATACAATGGAGTGGGGAAAATTCTACCATTAGTGTTCACTGTTGTGGATTCAGAAAACAACGATTGTACGAATGGTTTCTCCAATGTTTCAGAGAAGTTTTCAGTTATAGAGAAGGTATGTGCATTATATTCGACAGAAATGACAGCATTACATTTGGAGCTGAGAAAGTTTATCCAAATGCTGAACACTAATTTTGCATCTACCACATACTCAATAACATGAAAATGAAGTTCAAGCACCATGAGCACCTAAAAAAAATCTTCTTTGGAGAAGATAAAGCTTACACTAACAAACAATTCAAATAGAAAATGCGAGAATTTGACCAAATGAATGTTCTGGCTTATATCTCAAAGAGGCTAGTTATGAAAAGAGGGCAACAATTCACGCGAAAGAATATAGAAGGTAGGCAGTGACATCAAACATAGAAGAATCCTTAAAATCAAGAAACAACAAAGCAAGGGAACTACCAGTGGTTGCACTACTAGAAGGATTGAGAAGCATATGCCAAGGGTGGAGCCACAATATGAATACAATTGGACTTTAGACAGTAACAAAGCTTACTCAAAAATACCACAAAATCTTACTGAAAGATCACAAAGTGTACAATATTGATTTTGCAGGTCAACCCAACATCTAACATGGTATATAAGGTCATCAATGAGGACAAAAAATTCACTGTCAATATGAAGGACAAACATGTACATGCAAAATCTTCCAAGCGGATGAACTACCATACAAACATGTCATTGTTGTCATAAACAAAAAGTTTTTGGATCCCTACTAGTTCTATTCATATTACTACAAGAATGATACATTGAAAGCAACATATGCAATAGTTATAAATTCCATTTCATTGGAGGATCGGATTGGAATACTAAAAGACGTATTGGAAGAAGTTGTGGGCAAACCAATTGGAAAGCCAAAGACAAGAAAATGAAGGAAGAGAAGGATAAGATCAACGTTGGAGAAAATAATGGAAAACCATTGTGGAAGATGTGGTAAAACAGAACACAACCGCAGATCATGTACAAACAAACCAACAAAAGATATATGATCATCTGAGACATGTCATTCGATTCTGCAACACGATTATTTTAATAGAATTATTCTTCAATTATTCTAAAAAATGATTGGTTGAAATAGAAACTCAGGTAGTGATTTGCTTTTGTTGTCATACTTAATATCTAAACTACCCATTAGCTCACAATAGTTCACAAACGTTCACAAAAATCGCACAACTTTGATCAAACTTTTAAACTGAGGAAAACACACCAACATATAGACAAATGTTACAAAAAAATAGTTCACATTAGTGAAAAATGATTGGTTGAAATAGCAAGCATTCACAAAATGTACACTAAAATTTTCCAAACGTTCACACACTCGTGCGTAAAAGATTAATGAATTAGCAAGCATTACAATTTCAAAAATGGAATTAATATATAAAAATATTGAAGTTCATAAATATTTACAAAAGTGTGCAATGTTCAATTTGCACGTAAATCTAGCAATGTTCAATTTGCACATAAATCCAGTAATGTTCAAAATGTATGACTACTTGAAAACAAACATATCTTCAGTCCTTTTTTTGCAAACTGAATGCCAAACTTCTGTTCCTCAAATTCAGGATCACTAGCATAACCATCATCTTGCTTCATCCTTCCGAAAATGAAACAAAAGGCCTTCATCCTTCTGTAATGAACAAAAGGCAACCAAGACGTTGACGATATACTTCAACAGTAAAACTATCATGAAAGTCCCTCTTTGAAAAAGTAAAGCTCTCTGCAAAAGCCAGAGTAAATGCACCACAATCTTTGCATTGGAAAAAAATCTCTTTAGTTAAACAAAACACAAAAATTCAAGTAGCAAAATAAACTTAAGAAGATCAACAACAAACCTCAATTCTTGCTCTGGTAGACCATTAATAAATGTTATTGGAAGATGATCAAGTATAGGAACCTTTGCAAGCTTACCTCGGTATTTCTTCGAACGCCACAAACCTGTAATCTCAAAGAAATATGGAAGAAGGACAGCGTATCATTGTAAACTTATAACAACAGATGCGTCGTACCTGCATTGCGTATGGAATCATAAACAGAAAGACCTCTGCGCTTAAAATTAAAACAAACCAATATCCGAAGAAATAACCAAAAGCAAAACACAAGTACATGCAAAAACAAAACACAAAAGAAACTAATCTCTGAAACGCGTACCTTCTTCTTCTTCATCGAAACAGGAGATTCCGAAGAAGCAGACCCCTTCCTCCTTTACAAACACTTTTGACAGCTTAGGATCATTTGTCGACTTCATCGCTTTCATCGACTTAGTCTTGGAATCAACACCAAAATATCCCTTCTCCATGACTGAAAAACCGAAAGAAAAAAAAAACAATAAAGAAGTAAGGAAAACAAAGAGAAAACAAATAATATAACCTACAAAGCATTGTACTAACCCTAAAAAAAGAAAACCTACATGAAAACACAACATAGAATAAATATAAAAAGAACAATTACTTACAACTGATTATAAACAGTTACAGATAAATGGGAAAACGTGCAATCGACTTCGAAGAACGTGGACACACTTAAGAAACCGCAAAATAGACGACAGAAGAAAGAGGAAAAGAAACTTACAAAAAAAAAACTTAAACGACAAAGCAAAATGAGAGGAAAATTAAATTTTGGGTGGTTTTATTTATGTGGCAAAATTAAAATTTAGTTTCAAATATGTGGTATTTTTCAAAAGTAAATATAAAATATGTCGTTTTTAAAGGACTGAAACATGACCTTCTATTTTTTGTAATGTATGGCCTAAAAATTGGAAATCCACATAATTAGCACTTTGCTATTTGGGCCAACAAAGACTTATCTTGAAGAGACCCACTTCAAATAATTTAACGAATTTAAGAAAACACCAAGAGGAATTTGACTCTATCATAGTCGGATTTGGCTATCATGTTTTTGCATTAATATGATTTATTTACTTTCAACGGTTACATTGCGTTAAAATTAATCTAATGGTTATAAAAGTGTCAACACATTAAAAGATATATGCATAATAACTTTTTAATGTATTAACAGTTTTATAACTATTAGATTAATTTAAATTTAACCATAACTATTAAAAATACAAAATACAAATATACAAAAAGACCATAACACATCCCATCGTAATCAAGACAACAAATGGATGATTCGGGAAGTTTTGTATGGGGCTAAAACTTGTATGTGATTAGGACGATTTTTAGAGGCACGTGGCCAAAAATCATTAGGGTCATAAAATTTACAAGAGTGGAAATTTATCTACTATCAAAGTGAAAATTCATTAGGAAACAAACATATAATTAAAACAACGGGCAAATGCTAGGGACACTTGTTTTTTTGCACTCTGTTGTGCACTCCCCAATCAAAATTAAACAAATTTAACACATGAAAGATAAAGCTAATTTCTTTATAACAACACGGTGAGTTTTAATTAGACATGCTTGCAAAAGTGCACAAAAGACAGTGCACACAACATTTCTCAAAACAACTAAATATAAACAGTCAAGAATAATAATTTTAAATAATTATTTTAACATCCAATGCCACGCAGATAAATCCTCTTTTAAATTAAATAAATAGTTAAGAAAACCGTTAATGTACCCAGCTGCCACAAAATTTGCAAAATCAGCAGCTATGGGTGCTTTCACAACTTCATCAAAATCTGACAAAAGACAATGATGATCTGTAGGGTCGTCTTCACCAGCTTAACTATTACCAGTCTCATCCTCTACTTGAGAGCTGTATTTTCCCATGAGCATGGTTAGTTCAGTTTCAAGATCTTTTTCCAACTGAAGCTGATCCTCCAAATACTTGTTCAAGATTGCAGCTTTCCTCTCTTCATAAATTTGTATCAACTTTTTCCTCTCTGCTTCAAATTCTTCCATCTCCTTCTTCACCATTTCAGAGGTGGCATCCCCCCTATTTGCACCAGATGATAAAAAAATAGTAAATTTTAGCAACTTAAGTACCCTACTTTATATTTTTCTACAGTTAAGCAATCACAGAATCAATGCATTTTAAACTGAATTGACGGAAAGGTGACGATAATGGTAAGACCATTTGTAGAGTTTAGGACACACTTTTATGTTTGTACTTACCCAGATATTCATATACCAAAAGCACAGTTGAACACAAGAAACTGTACTCTCCAATTACAGGATTGCTATCAATTAGTAATCAACAAATAGTCTTCACCCTCAATCACAATCTCAATTAAATAGCAAAACCAACAGCATTGGTAAAGTTCTCAGAAACTGTTCTTTCTATCGGTTAAGCATGCCACATGCAGAATGAACTGTTACCTTTCTGTATCCTCTGTGGTGGACAGACTTGATTGGGACACCTTAACCTTCTCTCGCTTGGCCAACTGCAACTTCTCAAACTTTTCTTCCTTTTCATCTATAGCCTGATGAACAACTTGAACTTGATGCTCAAAGGTTTGTTGCTGGGAGCTTATCTGTCAGAAAGAAAAGCTCACGCAAACATGGGAAATGTTCAACATGAAAAATCAGCGCATCAATTCCTTTTTAGTTTACTTTCCCCATTATATTAAACCATTAGATTTGAATCAATTTCATGGACCTTTCCTTCCAAGAAGGCTGGTTTGCTTCAAATTAAAGTGTTTTCAAGTGTATCACAAACACTGGAGAATAAACTTTTCTTGTCCATTTCGATCAAAAAAATTCTCGATCACTCCTTAGGAATCAACCAAGGGGTCATAAAAACTTCCTCAACCCTTTATTTTGACATTTTGAAAAAAAAAATCAGAACATCCATGATATTAAAAGTCCACAACTCAAGCAATTATCCTCCACATCTTCAGCAATAATGTGTTAACAGGCATTCCACCACAACAGAGAAAATTCTTTTCACGTGTCTAGTAAGATTAGCTTCAAGCTTCTATGAGCTCTTATGATTGTATTACCATTGGTAAAATTACCCAAAAAATTCTCTTGGTTCAATTCAAGCAACTTTAAACATGTGTTTCATTAACGGTGCATCTGTTTTCAATCACATAGACTATCACTTGAATTCTCCTAACAACAGCCTGAACAATCAGATCTTCATGTGAAATCTAGACAGCCATAAGGCATGCATGCAGTGATTCAGAATGTTTAGCGACAAGTTTATTCCAAGAAGAATAACCTCCCATGGTATGCTAGAAAAGGAGAATGAAAGAAAGAAATGCATTTAAGCAAAATATTCAACCACCTTAGGCAATGCAAAAATTTCATCGCAGATTCAGCCCATTACAGCAACTAACATTAGGTTTCTTCAATTTAGACCACAACCATCAGTTAAATTTGCAATATCATTATTGAGAGAACAACAGAGAATAACTTAAAAAAGAAATTGTATTAAGTAGCCATGTGTTCAAACTAAAAAAATATACCTCTTTCTTTTTCTGTTGAAGCAGAAAAACAGTTCGTGGTCTCAAAATGCAATTTTCTTCTGCTCTATTTTTCTGTTCATCTCCCAACGTACTCAGAGGCTCAGCCGGAGTAGATGATTCTTTTAGTTCTTTCAAACGTAGATTCTTAAACTCAGCAAGAAGCTTGCTTTCCTCACGCAACTTTTTTATCTGGCTGTAAACCATATCTTTATACATTTTCACTTCAAATTTCAGCTTCAACTTCCCTAATCAAATTAACATTCAGTTATACAAGATGCAGAGTTTAACTAAAATTCCATTTACAGTTCATCATATGCAACAGAGACTGAATTTGAGAATATGCATTATAGATCTCTTCCTTTTTTTTTTCGTTTTTGTGTGTGTACATACACAGATGAGTGCAGATTTTGTATACAGGGCAGCAATTTAATTATACTGGCCATCAGCTAAGGACAATTATTAAGGAAATAAGATGTTCATAAATTGATCAACATAAAAAAAAAAAGAACTATATTTCAGATTTTCTTGTCTGCATATTTCTAAACATTTTCATTATGCTATCCAAATAAAAGCTTCAATTTCATACTACACCCTAGTAACTTCCCACCTTTGTGCACATGGTTTGGCAATCCTGTGCCAAATATTCCATTAATTATATTTTATCATATCTGGAAAATTGCATTAAAGAATTTTGCAAAGCTTATTATTTCCCTTTTTTGGAAAAAGCATTTCATAAATAGTGAGAGAGGACAGGAGAGGACCTTCAGAATACTCGTTGAAAATATCCAAATCTTCTTTCAAAGCCATGTAACCATAAGGTTGACGTTTTCCTCCTGGACAGAATGGAACTCGATTGTGATCCCAAGCGTTCCTGTCTCTTCCTTAATCTACGAAATGCATATGCAAGCGAATAGCCTCAAGATAACCTGCCGCTAAGCTATCAAAAATCAACACACTCATCCCTCTATGGCCTTGTGGACCATATGAGTGCCGAGCCTTGAGTGCAGCATATGAGCGGAAATGATCCAAAAGTTCTTGACTCCCCATGCCAATCCACTGCAAGAATCCAATTTTTCAGAAGTTAGTTGGTATTTAAATACAAATTTTAATATCTGCAAGTAAACATTGTTACCTTGCTATTTTCCTTCCGTTCATATCTAGTGTTCATGATGACAACCATTGGCGGCCAAACCATTTCAAAGTCATCAACTTCCTCACTTAAACCCTCCCATCTACCAAGGCTTCACCATCAGCAATGACTTGTATTCCCCTCCGGAGCAATTCCTCATTCAAAACTTCAGAAAATAAGCGATGTAACTTTGCCCTTCTTGTCTTTTTTGTCCTTGCATGAGTTATTAAGGACTCCAAGCCCCTATACCAGCCAATGGCACCAGGTCCCCCTTGGCAAGCAGGACAATGCCATCTCCTAGAAACTGAGCTCATCTCCTCTGCAGACAATTTATCCATAGCATCGAAAAATACCTTGAACAATTTGATCTTCTTGCAGGAATCATGGCTTTTCTCACTATCATCTGAATCAAAATCATAATCGTCATCACTACTATAAGACACTGTTTCAGCATCATCATTATCATAATCATTGTTATAATCAGCAACTTGGGAATTCCAGATACACTCCTTCTTCTGGTTCTCTTTCCATCCATTAACCTCAGTGGTACCAAATTGACGTGCAGACAGAACATCCCATCTATCCTCTATATTTATCTTGTTTAGAATCAGATAAATCTCCATTGCAAGAATTATTATTATCAGCTTTCCAAGCACTGCCAGTGCTCTGCATTCCCAGCTTCTTTATCAAATCAGAACGTCCCCACGCACTAAAAGCAGAATTCTGAGGACTCCAACTTCTGGCAGCTATTTTTCCATCTTCTGCAGAGCCTAAATTGATGTTTTCTACTCCACGACTCAAGTCATTAACACCACGACCAGCCTTTCGATACACACTCCCCAGCTCAGGAAATGGGTCCTTGTTCTCGTCCATACTTTTGGCTATTAACAACCTTTCCTAGAATTCGTGTTCTTGCACAATGCCTTCCTATTCCAAGTTTCAGCAAGAAAATAAGTTCAGTTATATCAATACTCACACAACTAGAACAATCCACAATAAAAAATACAAAACTAACCCATCTAAACTCTCATTTTATAGGTCCAAACGGAACACATTGACGGTTAACAAATTTTACGAAAAACTCATAATTAAGCAAGAATAATTTAGCAGAAAATCCAGATGCATAGCTTCGAAAAATTCGAACTTTGAACCCAAAAGCCAATTAATAAAAAAAAAAGGAAAACATTGACTAAAAGTGGCAACTTTAATGGGTAATTGTTATGCAGATAATGAGAAAAATCAAGCCGAATCATTCCATTCAAATTATTCAAAGCAAGTGAAGCAACAATACGGCTCTTAAGGAAACATGCAAGGTCCAAAAAAATACCCATTATAATAAACCAAAAATTAATAAAATAATTTTATATTTAATTTGTAGACGCCATCCAACGTGTGAGATATAGTCCTCAACTTTCGTAGATTGCCAAGACGAAACAAAAAATGAACTCACACTGCCTATATTAGTGGGAACTTTCATTTGTGTGAGTTTGGATTAGCATATTTTGCACATTGCACTATTTCATTTATATATTATTTATGTATGTTTGTTTAGATGGTATATTGAGTTCGTATATTTATAAAAAATAAAAATAAATCTATATATTTTCAAAAATACCATTATTGTAGACAACCATTAGCACATGTCGAGCTTTACTAAAAATAACAAAAGTAAAATAAAAAATAAAATTTTATTCTAAATCCATCGGCACATGTCGAGATGGCTTCTTGGGGGAATCATCACCTTCAGACTCACTTTCAAAATCATCATCCTATTTCATCTTTCCATAATGATAAAAAAAAAAAAAGGCAAACAAGTCTGTGACTATAAAACTACACATCAAAACTTTCAGGCAAATTCTTCTTTCAAAAAGCAGAAGATTCAGTGAAAGCCAATGTCAATGCACCACAAACACCCTTAAAACATAAAAAAAATATAAACAGCAGCAAAAACAATAAAAACAAGTACTTCATTGTTTGCCTTGGAAGACCATCAACAAGAGAAATCGGCAAAGGTGATGTTGGATTCACTTTTGCAAGCTTGCCCCTATACTTCTTGGAATCCCACACACCTGCCAAGTTCAAAAAATATGGTTGAATAACATAGTCGCATTGCAATATTGCCATCACTTTCTCATTATGCCCCTCGTTACGAGTAGAAACATAAACATAAAAGGGTATTTGGTTCGTGAATTTTGAGATGGGAATCGGAATTAGATTCCGATTTCCAGTATTAAGTTCACACATAACTCATTCCGATTCTCATTTCTTATGGGAATAAAATTCTCCTTTAATCGTATAAATTAATAAACAGAGAGACCCCTTATTAATCAAATACACACTATCCCATAATCACTTAACCCTCTTTTTTTTTTCACGCCTCCGTTCCCAACATCGTCTCCTGTCATCCTCTCTCACCCATTATCCATCTTTTTTTCATGCCAAATGTCCCACCATCGTCTCTTTCACATTAACACTATTCAATTATTTTGTAATTTTCTATTTTCTCTTCCATTTTTTTATGACAAACTGCTTCTCTCCAAATCTCTCATAATAATCACCTCTCATATCTCTCTCATGAAATTTATGCTTTTTTTTTTCAGAATTGGATGCAACAAATAATCAAGCTCATATCACAAGGTAAGATTCTTTTCTTATTAAAAACGAAAATTTATTGCTTAATCTGTTTTTCAAATATGGTTGGCTTAAATTTGAATTTCTTTTTAGACTTAACGGTTGTTTTTTTTTTAATTCAGTGGGTTTTGATCATGAATTAATAACTTTATTTATCAATCTTCTTTTTTTCTAATTTATCGGAATGTCCACGGGAAGATATTGAAATACTAAAAATTCAAGATGGTGGTATTGATAATATATATATATATATATATTGCAAATAAAACTCACCCTCCTAATATCTATGATGGGCTTTTTAATTATATATTAAACAGTCCAAATCTTCTTTGTATTTAGCTTGTAATTTATTATATGATTTTACAGAATTGTTCTCTTTGATTTGTCCTTAACAAGAAGGAGATGTTTGCAAAAGATTCGTTTGGTATTGGTTATCATGGACATGATTGTTGTTATGCATGCGATTTGGTACTTCATGAGTGTAACTGTTTTTAACAAAAGGCTTTTAGATGAAAGAGGAACCGATAAGAAACAACTTAGATTGGCATATTTAAATAGGTTGGTTAAAGAAAATGATGTGATCTGTAAAAATGAACTTCGCATAAACAAACACACGTTTAATATATTATGTGAGATGTTTAAAGATATTGGAGGTTTAAAAAAACTCGAAATAGAGGAAATAGTCACAATGCTTTTGTATAAATTATCTCACCACATAAAAAAATAGAACAGCCAGCAACTATTTTATTAGAAATGGAGAGACTGGGAGTAGACGGTTTAACCTTTGCTTGAGAGCAATTTTAAAGCTACATGGTGAGTTACTTAAAAAGTCTATACCAATTCTGTCACAACTCGTTTCTGAACCATGATCGGTGTACAAGATGAACCGTCTATGAGAATTTGGTCCATCTCGCACAAGCCTCAAAGATCAAAACATACTACTCAAAATATTTAATTATTATTTAAAACGTTTAACAAAAAACATTTATCGTTTAAAACATAAGCAGAAAAAATATAAATCAAATGATTAATATATTCAAAATATATCAATATAATATTAGCGTAGACATATCAAAAGCCAAAGTAGCAATCCTGTAACCCAACATCATCCTGGTGTGAAGCTCTAACAATACAAAAGGAGAATCTGAACAAAAGGGCATCACTAATCAATAGACACATCCATAGTAATCAAGATATGGAACGGATGTCGAAGCCAAAATCTAGGAACATGAGATACAGGGATCAAAGAAGACAAAGAAATAAAGGGAGTTAGGACCTAGTGAGAAATAACACTCTAGACCATCTTATACATGCCTCACAAAGACTATTTTGAAAACAGTTCAAAACTACCACATACAATATAGGAGGACAAATATATATAAATATTTATACACACTAATACAAAGTAGCATTAGAAAATCATTATTCCCAAAACGTTCGCAAACAAAGCAAACAGCAGGCATGAAAAACATATCAAATACAGTTTCAGAGTCAAAACATATATTGTGCATATAAGACCATAACAAAGTTGTGCATCTGGCACTAAATCATAGTGATGTGGACTCCGCCACTAATCGTTAACACATCATGTGTTAGATCAGAATAAATGGCTACCGACACCCTTGGTAGCTGGGGTTTCTCAATGCATTGGTATACCAAAGGCTATTACTACCCGTAGCACGGGTGTCCCATATTAGAAAACCAAAATCATGTTATACTATTGCATAGTATAAAATCAAGTATGTGATTAGCATCAAAATTATCCAATCCTCAGATTAGTTTATCAGTATTGCATAGTAAGTAGATATATAATACATATATATCAGTTTCAAAACACAATATTGATTATTAAACACATAACCAATTTATTAATTATCCAATCCTCAGATTAGTCCATATTCAAAATAGCACATCCAGCATAACAAAAGCAATAGTAGTTTCGAAATACAGCTCATGCGTTTGAAGCTGCTATTCACTCACTGGATATCCAAGCACTATTGTCAGTCAAGGCCTACTCGTCGGTGGCAGATCTAGCTGACAGGAACAAGAAGCTGAACAAATATATATCAGAATAGATATATCAGAATCAAATCGAAATGTGGTACTGTGGCAGTATCAAATGATATGCAATGCAAATGTATGATCGGATCCTCAAAATATCCCAAAATTCTAATCCGAATGATATTCTATCATTCTTAATCCAAATTCAAAATCTACATAAAATTACAGTTTGGTTCCCGACCAGTGTAAAATTATGTTTTAGTCCTCGTGACTTAACAAATTACAAAAAATCTCTCAAAGTATTCTAAAATTACCAAACAAGCCCTCAAATATTTCAAAATATTCAAATCACTCCTAAATGTACTCTAAATTCCATTATTGGTCCCTAAATGCAAAATATCACTTTTGGTCCTCAAATGACAAATTACCAAAATAATCCAACTTTCGATTCAATCGATAAAAATCAATCATGACCATCCACATTGGTCAATCTCAACCTCTGAAACTCAAATATATGATTGGTTTCTCAAAAACAACTCAACATTTCCAAAATTTAAGCAAAATACGACCCTAACCCGCTCAAAACAACATCAAATCCTTCGATTCAATGCTCAAATCAAGTTCATTTAGCCTCAACGAAGCCTAATCTAACAACCCTTAGTATCCATTAACTCATAATCATCAGAAAATCAGAACCCTAGAGGAATTCGGCCAAAAATGGATTCTATCAATCTAAGCATGAAAATGATGTAATCCCAATATGGTTATCCAAGAGGGGGGGTGAATTGGATTTCTTGCTAAGTATAAAAGCTTTTTAAAACTTTTGGCAATATTTTGAAAAATAAAAGTTAATAGCTAAATCCAACACGCAACCACATAAACTGAAATGAAAATAAGGAATAGAGAAAAAAAATCCAAGATTTATAGTTGTTCGGTCTTTCTTGACCTACGTTCACTCCTCTAGCCTCAACTAGAGAATTTCAATCCATTAACTCTTCCTCACTTGTGGGTGGAGGAAAACCATTACAATCTCTTGTTTTTCAGGCTCACAAGACAATCTTTACAATCCCTTGTTTTTAACTGACTCAACAAGAAAACCAATACCTACTTATTTTCAAAGGCAACAAACAAGCAAACATATTCTACCCACAAGCTTTACCACCAAATATTGATTACACAAGGTTTAACAGAATGAGAATAATATTCTCACACCAACTCTTAAAGCAAATAGCAACACAAAAACTTAGTGTGGTGTAAGAACTTGAAAACACTTAGAGAGAGAAAGTTAAAAATGAAATTTTCAAAGCTTGGGCACACTCTCAAAAATGTTCTCTTACTTGCCTCTGGACTGATGAAATCTATTTATAGCCACTCTTTGAGAAATATCCATTGTGGGGCTCAAACAATCCGTTGTGAGATAGCTGCAACTTGTTAAAATTGCTAACCTTAGTCCTTACTACGCGCATACTATAAGTAGTGCGTGTATAGTGTTCATTTCTATCAGAGTACTACGCGTTGTGATCCCTCTTCTGCGTGCATAGTATGAAGCCCAGTATCTACTGCTTGATTTGATCAAAATTCTGGAAACTACTACGTGTGTAGCATTTGTACTGTGGCTATAATACTATGGTTCTACATGCATTCCACTGTCTTCTACCAGCATAGACGAACCTCCAAGATTACACCTTTGATTTTTCACTGATTGCATCATATGGTGTCAGGAAATATTCAAATTTGAAATTCCCGAGCAGTGTCTCAGATTTGTCTCATAGTCCAGCTCATCTAGTTCTACGTGCGTAGCACAAGTTCTATGTGCATAGAACATGATCTTTTGTCGTAATCTAATCTGCCAACAAATATTCTCTTTTTGAATATCTGACACAACATAATAGAATTTGTCGCCTGCTGGAAACAGCCTGTCATACTCGTCTACGCGCATAGTATCTCTTACTACGTGCATAGTAAGAATCTTCTTCGGAATGTAGCTCTTTCTTTCTACGCGCATATTTCTTTCTAGTTTGGTTTCAAGACTCGTCTAAACGCAAAGTATTCCATACTGCGCGTATAATATGTCACCTGAATCATTTTCCTTTTTACTACGTCAATTCAATCTTGTATAATGTGCATAATAGAGAATTGGACCATTCTGTCTTCTGATTTACAAGGTACTGTGCGCATAGTATGTGGTATTACATGCATTGTATCCATTCTGGAACATTTCAGAATTACTTTATCTTTATCAAAGTGCATAGCTTAACTTTTTCAATCATCAAAACTTAGAGGAATTTTCATGTAGACCAAACTTTGTTCAACACATGTATGCTTATGAATCTCATAAACTTAGTAA
>CAODLS013918227.1:0-37153 GCA_948243855.1 Flueggea neowawraea
ACTCATACTTAAATGTATGCCAGCAACACAAATTGAAATAGCCATAACACCATCATTGTCTATATATAGAACAAATACGGGTACATAGATATACCAAAATAGAGTCTCTCTTGCTATACATTAATTTCTGGAAAAAAAAAACCCTTCTCTCAATTCCCAAAAAAAAAGGCCAAGGATGATGACATAATAACAAAGATAACCAACCTCCTCACTTAGGACAAAGCAGTATTAATGGTGCACTAAAACATTATAACCCATAAAAAGATGACAATTCTTTAGTAACATATATCACCATTACAACTCATATCATCTTCAACTCATAAGTGGTGGTGGTGGTGGTGGTGCTGATGAAAATCTGTGCTTCAAAAGTTCCCCTCATCAATATAATTAACTTACCTGTTAATTCGATATTGGATTTGGACCACTTGGGACTTCATGAGCTTCACCTTCAAACTCTCTATGATCCCTTTTCTTGGACTTTTCATGGGTTCGTTTTGGGTGCAAGTTCATGGTGGTTGATGGAGATGACTCCAAGAGAAGCCTCTTGTTGGAAATTGAAGATGAAGGTTTTATCATATTTTTACTAGAAGGGTTTACAATTATAGTGCTAGTAGGAGTTGTGAGTAAAAATAAAATGAAAAGTAGTGCAAAGAAGAGAAGAAAATGTGATTTAGTGATGACTTCAGAGAGTGTTTTTGATGGTGGTGATGATGATGATCGTGTTTTTGGTGTTGCCATGCAATAATAATCAGAAAAAAGAATAATTAACCACCACCCAAGAGCCCACAAGGGTTCAATATCCATGAACCAGAAGCACCAAAGTGCTCTTTCAAGGCTAATTTAGATGTGAAGAGGAAGGAAAGAGAGAGATAAGGAAAAGGGTTATTTGTGTGTTTTTTGGAAGAGAAGGCTCAGAAGATAAAGTAGATGGAAAGGAGAGTTTGAAATTCGATCCACATTTGACGATGACGAGAACCAGAGAACCAAACTTCACATTATATTTCAGAGTATATATGACAGCTGCTGAAATCTCTGTTGTGTATGGACCAACATGCCCTTCTTCTTGTGGAATTTATTTCTATAACCCTAGGTTTTTAAGAAATATAAATTAGAGTACTTGGAATTTATACCTTTTTCTTTTTTCACTTTTCTAAAATATCCCTTGTTATCTTAACCATTTTTTAGAGCCCTTGTTAAGTTGTGATTTATTATTAAATAAAGAGGGTATGATATATGCCATGTTAGAAAACAAATAAACAACCCAAAAGTTACACTCGAATTCTTTACAAACAAATACATTTTTTACACTTCTTTACAAACAAATACATTTCTTCCCTTTATGAGCCATCTTTCACTTCTCTAATCATCAATCATCGCATATATTTTTCCTTAAGTTTTATTACTCTTCAAATTAATATGTACTCTACAAAAGGTTTCAATTAATTTATGAAATATGAGATTAGAGACCATGACAATGAGGGGAACAAAGTCATATTAATAACAAAATTAATGTAGCATTTAGTCACGGGGCCATCTAGCAAATCAACTATTAAAGAATCTTGAAAGGAAAAGGCACCAAATAAAGAGAGAGAGAGAGAGGTGGTGGTGGAAGAAGAGGGTGGTGGCTTTTCTTCCTTGTCAGGTTCTCCAAGAAATCTTTCTTTGACTTGGGCAGCCTAAGTTTGGAAAATAAATATTAATATTGTGATCTTGTTCCTCTTTTTTACCTTTATTTTCGAAAATTTGCCTTCAAACCCTCTTTCTTAGCGCGTAATTCATACCTTCATTTCATTTCATATATATATATATATATATCTATATATATATATATATATACGTTCATGTATATTTCGCATTTTCTGCCGACATGATAGAGATCACTTTTAGGATAGCCAAAGACGTTCTTAGATAGGTTTAGAGTGGATCAAAGGTTATATATATGCTTTAGGGAATATAGAAAAGAGGTGTTGTTCCAATAACTTTTTGTTTGAACTTGTGAATTATGAAAAATATATTGGTATTGAGTGAAATTTTTAAGATTTAAATCAAACAATATTACAAAATTACTTTAATTACAAAGCATAACGATGTACTATTTAGGACTGCAGTGTAGTATGAATTCTTCTTCATTTAAGTAAAAGTTTCGAGTTTGACTTTTAAATGTAAATAAGCTATAAATTTCAGAAAAAAAAAGAGTTTTGATACAACAAAAATCTTACCTAACAAAAGACGTATATCAATGTGCTTACAATGTAAAAATTGGCTTAAGTTAAACAAATAGCTCTAATAAATTAGATATAGATATAAATTAATTAATGTTAGCGCGGTGATCTTAAATTCGGATTAAATATGAAAATTGGACATAAGTATGCACTCATATATAGATATGGTTGAAAGCACAAGATTGTAGAGCAAAATTATATGCAACCAATAAGGGATTGCCGTAAAGTTTTTTGGATTGTGAAGTTCATGATACATCTTGGCTTTACTTTGCATTACTCTAGGGAAATAGGAAATAATTAATTGAAATAATCTAGCTGTATCCTTCACTAAGCCAAGATTTTCTGCTACTAACATCTTCATTAGCTTCTTATCTTTGGCATATAATGGCCACAAATCGCATATATATCATGAAAATAAATTAAAAGGTTCACATATGTTTAGGTTTTCTATGCATCTGATAAGCAAGAGTGATAGAAAAAGTTGCACTGAATAAAATGTCATAGTTAACTACGACTTTTTATGCAAGTATATCATGCCTGAATTCTTATTTTTAGGCTGGATAGGTTTGATTCATATGCATGAAAAGACACGAAAATGATACTTAATGGAGAAGATAAATTGATATTGAAATGTAGTGTGCTTGTAAAACTCTATTTATAGGCTAGTGGGAATACACTACGGGAATATAATTTTACATGAATATAAATGAAGGAATTAAGCTACGATATCGAAATGTTGTAGAGAAACGAAGATGATTGATTCTTTGAAAATCAAATCCATCCCAAAGTAATGTTAGAAAAATGTAATTTTGGAAAAATGGCAATAATAAATCAAAAATTGAAAAATTCTCTGATATATACATAATACAAAATTAACTAAATGGTAACAAAATATATTATCGCCAAAAATATTCATTAAATTGTCAACATTTTGCTAAAGTACAAAATTTTTTCCACATTACCTAATAGACCTCAATGTATTAGACCCAATTTTAAGATATTTCAAAACATTTGGTATAATGGATAACAAGGAAATGTCTCTCGCGATGTGTGATCAATCAACGCCTTAAATGGTGAAAAAAAATTTCTACTATTTTGTTCATTGTCAATATATTAAATGAATGACTTATTTCCATGTACATATATATTTCAAGTAATTGAGAATAAAAAGCACCAAAATAATGCCATCCTAAAGAATTTAGTGTATCGGGTTGGATGTATATCGATGTTCAGATACTAAACTCACTTAGTGATAATCGTAATTAGTGAGTTTAACAGGTTTGTTTCCTTCTTTGTTGTTATAGTCATGAGTGTGTGAAAACATAGCAGATGTTTTTTCCATTTTTTTATTGGCTCAAATAACAAATTAAGAGGGGTGAATTGGTTTTCTTTAAAAAGAATATTTTAAATTTCTTTTTTCCAAAGTGTTTCTCAATTAAATGAATGAGCATGCAATATAATAATATAAGTAAAGAAATAAGGAAAGAGAAAATTAAGCCTGAGATTTATAGTGATTCTGCTTAACCCAAACCTACGTTCACTCTTCATGATCACCTTTAAACGAAAAGCTCAATTATGATCATTGGAAGCTTTTAAATCTAAGATGCCTAGTGTTAACTATTCTTCCGATAGAACTTCTAACCTTAATACATTTAACATTGCATTTCTTAACTGAATTGCTATTAGAATCTTGCACCAAGTTTCTTTGCTCATACCAGTTTTTTTTGGAATTTCTTTAAGATTGTTGACTTTCAAGAGAACGCTATTTAAACCATTACAAATTGTCATATCATATCATATTATAAAAATATATTATAAATGCCAATTAAACCCAAACTCATTTTCTTTGACCAATTTAATTTTAAAGAATTTATCCAATTTCTTATTTATTTTGTGGTCATCAAAATTAAGTAAACACCTTAATTCTACCATATATAAATGCACCAAATATCAATGAACTTCAAATTCATTTTTTACATAAAGAATCATACTAAACTCATGAATCATTTGAGTTCAATCAACCAAACTTAACTGATACCAAATATGCAATTAAATCCAATTTCACTTAGTTTTTCCTTTCGTCCCAATTTGATAGGCACTAACTGCTTTTCACGGGAATTAAGAAATAGTAGTTTTAGTAGTTAAAATTATTTAATTCTATATGATTTTCTATGTATACCCTTTGACTAATTGTGTTTGTAATTAATGAATTAGTTAAAACAAAAATTAAATAGGGACAAACTTGTAACTTCGTTAATAATAAATACAACAAAAAAGAAAAATATGCCTATATTTTGGGATATCTAAAATAGAAATTGTGTCTATTAAATTGAGATGGAGAGAGTATTATTTATCATCATTAAAACATATTAAATAAATATATGAGGTCAACATTCTTAATTCACTACTTTGTGGGTCAGACAAATATAATACACTTACAAAAAAAATAGAGTCTCTTTCAACGCTAAAATTTCAAATGTTTAATTCAATGTATGAAAAACACATAGATTAGTGGGTTTTGAATATAATTATATGTCTCCACACATTAATTCACGTTTCACTTGTTAATTTGTTTGATACATGTGTTGAGACATGCATTAAGAGTAGATAAGAATTTTCCTGAAAAAAAATAACTATAAAAGATTTTTATTTGTACACCACTCACGGTAAATGAGATTTAGCTTTGCTCCAATAGTTGTATTAATATCAATTATTGAAATAACCCATCTAATTACAAATCGACGTTATTTAACTTGGCAACTGGCTATAAAAGGTGAGAAACGAGGAGAGCAGGTGAGAGAAAGCGGTGATGAGTGGGTGTAAAAATATATATTAACAAAAAAAATTATTATTTTTTTTATTATTGAAACAAAAATAAGAAAAAAAGGGTACACTGAAAGCAAAGCATCGTATTCTCTCCAAAATGAAATCACATCTGCTTCCTTTGCAGTGAAAGGCCAAACATGAATGTCTCCCATCATGGATGACGCATGGGTCCCCACAACCTCGCTACCATATTTAAAGGTAGAAATAATGGTACCTTAATTAATTAAGCCTAATTCTCCATTTAGTCATGCACGACCGCCCCAATTAACATTTGGATGGAATGCTTGATAAATCTAATTATTAATCGTTGTTCTTACGGTCAACAACAAAGTTAAACTCACTTTTAGAGTAGTCTATTGTGGAAAGAACACGTTTTGGCCTCTCTAAAATTAACCTTTTTCTTATTAGTTATTTTTCTCCATTATAAATCAAATCAACACCTCTTAGTATATAGCATTGAAATTAACTACAACACAAATAAATTACTAGTTCAATATTGTCTCTAAAATTAACTACAAATCTTCAGTTGCAGAAAACTCTCTTAATTAATAGTTTTGGGGTCCTCATTTCTCGTTATTTTGGGTTCTAGTTTATCAGGATCCTCGGTCCTTACTTTTCAAAATCTCATGTCTTCTCTCTTGAATGTTTCTCTTAGTTGTGAACAATAACCCAAAATAACGATCATAACATAAGAAAACACGTGAAAAAGATGGAGATTTTTTCTCCATTTGCCCTCAAAAGTTAAGTTAATCTATGGCCTACGCTTGACGGTAGAATGTAAAATTCATTTAAACCTTTTCTTTAACCAAACACTTTCTTATCTTGATAAAAATGAATGAAAATGTGTTATTTATAATTATAGGGGTTGGTAAATTGGATCCCAATTTAGTTATATATATTAGTCTACAAATACGAGTTATTTGCTTCCTTCACTTTTCTTGAACATTGCTCGTTGAGTCCCTCATTGACTCAAGATGCAAAAATTTCTTTTTGTAGAAACTCACGATCTTTTAACATTAGAGTTAACTCTATATTACCCGCATTTAATGTCTAAGACATGTGGCATGAAGGTGGAGAGCTGTCGTTCGCAAAAATACAGCAACTGAGCAAATTTTACCGTCCAAGGTGCGAAAGGATAAACGTGATCAGTGACACGTGTGAAGAACATGAGAGAGTAAAAGTGGTGCAAATGTAAAACGTCCCCAGGGAAATAACTCGAAGTGACTACAAAGCCACCCCAAGCTTGGGGTATATATATAGTTGACTGTTCGAACATAACAGATCAACCAAAGGCCAAAGGTCCAACAGTTGCTTTGAGAAGGAGCAATACGCCATTTCAAAATTAGACTCAATAACTAACTTGAGGACACAAACTTATACATAGAAAAAGACCTCGATGAGCCAAACTTGAAAAGTATGATCTTTGGAAAGAACCTTATAGACAAGTAAATCTACATGGCATGTTTCAGAACATGGTATCGTAGAACGTCGGAAGTTATTCACTCTAGACAATTGCTCAAGGACATAGATAGTTACAAGCGAACGTGACGAAAAAGAAGCAATGTGGTTTCTAGGCCGAGACGTGGCCGGAAGCTAAAAGTTAGGAAAAAACTCCACTAAAGCAGCTTTTCTACCACAATATAAAAGGGAAAGAGCAAGAAAGGACAAGGGATCACACTCCAGAATCCAGATGTTCGACTTGTTTTTATGTTCGACTTGTTTTTATCTTTTTACTTCGTACATTTACTTTTACTTCCATCGCAACTTAGGCATAATCTTAGCAGTGTAAACTTAAGCAACTATCCTTGATTGGCTCATTAATTACTTAATTACTTGTTGTATGACAAGTTTCTAGTCTTCTCATGCTTCAATCATAAGCTTCTAAATCCTTTCTCAGATTTCATTTCTATACTAGAATAGTTTGATTGTTTACGAGTTGTGTGGTGAGTTATTCTCCCATATTTCAAACATACATTTTTGAACATTTTCTTGTATTTTTTCTGTTATTTAATATAAAAATCGTCATGGAGGCTCTTTCCACGGTTACCTTTTACGTTTTATATCTCTGGCGCTAAAGTTTTAGACTACTAGGAATTACCGAACCAACCTCGTACATTACGCAATCAACGTTCATTTAGCATATTAACTTGAGTTAGTATAACTTTAGTAAGTCTTGCTAAATCCCAAGACGCTTTAATACCAATGAGCTATAAACACATTGGTCATCAAGACTTAAAGTTAATATTAGCCTTAATATGTAGGCTTGACCAAAGATCAATTAATTGATTTGTTGCATATTTTCTTGCTCTATGAAGAATTCTTGACCCATACATCATGGATAAAAATGTGAATGTCTATCTAAAAGCCGACCAACAGTCGATAAAAAAACATAATTTCAATACACGTAACGTAAGAAATGTATATATCCATGAGGGTAATGTTCTTCAAATAATCATATATTAAATGTGATCTTCGGTGTGCATATATAAATGCAAGAAATTAAAGACATCATACTCCAACATATCATTTATTGTGATGGTGGAAGTTGCATGCCACAACAAAAGCAGGGAACATGCTGAAGTCGATATACATAGTTTAAAAAGAAAATTTGGGTGATTATATTGACTTCAAATTAGAATTCTCGACAATATTTTATCAATACATATGAGATATCCAATAGGTTCTTTAGTGTCCCGCAAAATAAGGGGAGGGTTCAAAATTGTTCTGAGTAGTCGACTTCAATGATAAAGTCATTAGTGTGTTTAGGTATGAAGAGCAAATAGTATATCAGATAATAAAAATTATCATGGTTAAAAAAAAGTTAATGAAAATTATCAATTATCTTTGAAAAACTCAAGAAGTTGGGTATTTCAAGTGTTAAACCTAAAAAGTAATTAAAATGATTAGTTATGATAATTCTTGTAAATCTAGAGCTTAAAGTTTGGGTAGCCACATGGATTAATATTTTTCATGGTAAGATGAACATATACCATCTATCTCTGTGCACAGTACTTGTTATAATTATTGTCTCTAAAGGTTAAACTTTTTTCAATTTGATTTGAAAAAAAGAAAGAAATAAACTAAACTCTTTTCATAGGGGCAAATGGTTTAGATGGTAGCTATGACGACCATCATCGTTTATAATTTAGAGCCTATAGTGAATCTCAGTCTCTTGATTTGACAAAAACAATAATAAAGCTAATTGGCCCCAACTTTTTAGATTTGTGGATCTTAGATTAGCACGATTGAATTATATGTAAATGACGAAAAGCATACTTAATTTAATTATCTTACTATAAGGTACCAATTGCCTCAATCGATTGATTGGACTTTGCTGATGTAAGCTTCTTACCCACCTTGTTACTTTTATATATATATATATATATATATATATATATCCAAAATATTATTTTAGGAATATGGAGATGGATTTATCCTTTTGTGAGGTTTATAATTTATAAAAAAAGAAATTATCCAAAATATTAGGTCCATACTTTTTTAAAAAAAGTGGTAGAGAGCAAAAAATATAGTAATTTTATTTGTGTATGTTGTGAATCATGTCACTCAACGATTGTACACTAAACTCATCTACTAAAATATTGTCCGCTTTGAGTTTATGAACCCTTACAGTTTTGTCCCTGAAAATGCGCTTTGATAGTTTGAGGGAGGAAGATGCTTGTAAATGACTCTTGACTTCGACTCCTAAGTAATGCGGAAGCATGACACTACGGTATAAATTATAGAATTAAGCAGATTCAGTTAAAAAAAATCTGCAAAAGTAGATTGGTAAATTTAGTATAATACAATATTGAGATAGTGGTACCTCGTCTACTCTACAATTTTGATATTTCATAAATTAGATTGCAAGTTAATAGATCGAAAAATAAAAAAAATGTATATTAAAATTATAATATGGTAAATATTTATAAAACAAAACCAGTAATCGGAGAAGGAAAGCAATTTATAATTATTATCTGAATTATCAATATGTCATGCTCACATAAAATGTTTTGATTAAGCAGTTATTTTTTCAACATTATGCAATACATAGAGAACTGGAAAATAATGAAAAGACTCCAAATTATAGGCCCCTCCCTACTTATCTAAGGCATTCAAGAAACCAAATATGCATTGCATGTTTTGTTTTATGAGCTCTGGTGCCAAGAAAGTCAATGGAGTGGACCTTAATTAAAACTTTGTTTTAGTCATGTTGGTTGTGTCAACCCAAAAATTAGGAAGGATTTCAGCATCTTAAAAGCAAGACATATAATTAAATAAAAACATCTTTTCTCCAATTAGGTGAGCTGTAAGTTGACAACAAAATCAAGACCATGCCATTGTGGGCCAAATTGTCAACACATTGAGGTAAGATCCATGTCCCCATCTTCCCACCCCGTGCATTAATTCTGTATGGCATAGTTTTCATTTTCAATAGTTTTATTTCTACCATGAGGAATGTACATCTTTGTTTTCTTTTCCAAGAAATAAATTTTAGAGTATCCATTAATAAAAATAAGAGTTACAAAGAGAAAATCCAAATGCGCCTGATAACAAATAAGTCTAGTCTAAACAATAACATAAATGAGTGGGTTTACAAAGTCCAACTCAAATCGGCCAAAACATATGTCCTGGGAAGAACATCTCGGACTCGACCTGTTTGTAATCAAATATACACAGTTCGATTTCCTTGCAACACAGCAACAAAATCATCTGAAAACTCTCCTCCACCGCCTGTCGTCGTTGTCGACACATCATCAAAGAAGACAAAATCAACCCAACGCCAACGATGCTGAAGGATAGATGAGGACAGGTGAGACCAAACCCGTCGTGTTAGAACCACTACTTCCGCTAAGTGTTAATGTATCACATTTAACGAGAAAAATTAATGACAAATAAACAAAAAATAAAATCGATGTTTTTGGAGGTTGATTATATTAGTTGTAAGCAGATAAATAATATGACTTTGTTAATGTTCTATTTCTGTTGACGAAGATGTCACTAGAAAAAAAAAAGACCTACGGGGTACGATTTCTTTTTTAAAATGATGCTCCATTTTCCATTCTATGTTACCACTGCAAACAAGCTCAGTTTTAGCTGTAATTTGAGAATTAGGGTACAATTATTATCTTCTTTCCGTTGTCAAAATTAAGGGTGTACGGCAATTGTGCAAAGTCTAGTGCACGTCTTTAACTACTGTTGAACCGTCTTGTGAGCTATGGTTTTCTTCTTTCCGTTTCGACGCTTACACCAACCCTCTTATGGGACGGCGATCAAAGAAAGCAAACTCAAAGGTTGTCCCAGTGGCTGAGGCAGCCAGGGATTGTAGGGATTTGGTGCTCTTGGATCCACAATTTCACATTTCACCTAGGGTTTTGACCGGTGCTAATCGAGGCGATGATGTTGATGGAACTGAGCCGTTTTAGCAGACTATTCTGGGGGATTTAGGTCTGCAATTTGGAATTCATTTGCCTAAAGTTTAGAATGGTGTTATTCAAGGCAAACACTGTGATGGATCTGAGCTAGTTCAGAGGATTACTCCTGGGGATTTGGGTCCTAATTCCTCTACTCCAACTACCAAAGACCCTACCCTTGCTGAAAAAGCTACTATCTCGGAGAAATCTGAAAGGAAGTGGTCTGACCTGTTTACTCAGAATAAGGAAAAGGACAAGGTTGGATCTCTTAGGTATGTCCCTCCCTCTTTCGAAATGGTGTTAGGGTGGCTACTTTTAATCGATCTGGAGTGATGGGGGTTGGTTCTAAATGGCAACATGCAATTGTTGGTAGTGTGTATGGCCTTGTTCCGTGGTTTTCTACTATTGAAAGATATGTTATTTCTAGATGGAAAGTGTGTGGTCTTATTTCTGTACATATGATTTCTCATAAAATCTTCTTGTTCAATTTCAAAGATGATGAGGCTAGATCTAAGGTTCTATCTAAAGGACCATATACCTTCAATTCTAGACCCCTGATTTTACGAGATTAGAAACCCTTCATGAATTTTGATCTCTGTAAAGTCACGAGGGTTCTTGTGTGGGTTAAGTGTCCCTTACTCCCTTTAGAGTTCTGGTATGTTGGCCTTTTGAGCAGTATTGGTAGTCTTTTAGGGACTCATCTCTTTGTTGGTCAATATACTCTAAGGTAGGAGCGTTTGGGTTATGCTAGTATGTTGATTGAAATGGAGGTGTTAGGCAAGTTCCCTGACTCTGTTACTCTTGAGGATGAATATGGAATGCAATTCACTCAAAAGATTGAGTACGAATGGCATACCATTCTATGCTCTACTTGTCAAGGGAATGGCATACTAGTTCTCAATGTCCTAACCAAGGGCGTAAACCTAAAAAAGTTTGGAAGTTAAAAGATCCATTAATGCTACTGAGACTCATGTAGTGCCTATTAAAACTGATGGTACTTAGGGTGAGATATCTGGGAAGGATGCTAAGGGGTCAGAGGTTGGTCCGTTGCCTGCGCTTAGGTTCGGAGAGAAACCTTTAACTCCTCTTAGGGATACTAATGCTCTTAGTGATAAGGTTGTCTCTTCCTCATCCCAACCTAGTAGTGCTAGCACCAACCAGCTTCTTCTTGTGACTGCCAATGTGCCTCAACTCGTCACTTTATCTCCAAAGGAGCATGGTATCCACACTGTGTTGGATGCTACTGTATGTCAATGTCATGATTAGGGTTTGAAGGGTTGAGGTAAAAAGGTAAGACGTCCTCCTAGTAAAAAACAATCATAGCTTCATGGAATATTAGGGGTCTTAATGACCTTAATAAGCAATCAGTCTTGAATAAACTGATTGGGGATAAGAAGTTGTGGGTCATAGGTATGGTTGAGACTAGGGTTAAAGAGGATATTGAAGACTTTGTGTTCAACAAGCTTAATTTGAAGAATTGGGCTTTTCTGCATAACTATTCTCATGCTCCTCTAGGAAGAATTTGGTTGCTTTTCAATTCTTCTATTGCCACTATCTCTCTCATCTCTGCTTCTTTTCAGTTTATGCATTGTTTAGTTGTCTGGAATAATATCCAGTTCTATTGGACAGTGGTATATGGCTCTAATAATGATACCGATAGGAAGTTTCTCTAGCATGATCTGATGGGTTTGGATCATTCTATTAAGGCTCATTGGCTCATATAGGGTGATTTTTATGCTTTACTCAGAGACTCTAAAAGATTTGGTGGCATTGTTGTTGATATTACTGGTTATGAGGAATTTGGGGACTGCATTATGCATTTTGGTCTTCAGGAACTTAAAAAGGTAGGTTGTCACTTCACCTGGACTAATAATCAGGTAGGTGGCAGTCGGATTTAGAGGAAAATTGATCGTTGCCTTAGTCATGTCCAATGGTTAGATGTCTTTGAAAATTCCTACTATGATGCTACTGTTGCAGGAATCTCTGACCATTCTCCTTTATTAGTGCAACTTCATGTGTTTAGTCCTGCTGGTAATAGACTTTTCCGTTTCTTTGATATGTGGACCACTCATCCACAGTTCAAAGAAATTGTTTCTATTGCATGGAATAAACCTGTTGAAGGTCATATGATGTATTATGTGTGGAAACGTCTTATGATGGTGAAATATGATTTGAGGAACCTGAATCATAATCATTTTTCTGATATTTTGAAAAGGGTCTAGAACTGTAAACTCCTGCTTGAACAAACTCAAGTCTCTTTACAATTGTCTCCATATGATATGGCTTTTCTAGAAGAAGAGAGAACAATATGTGGAGAGTATAAGAGACTTTTAATTTGTGAGGAGAAATTCTTTAAACAGAAAGCTCGTGAGAAATGGGTCAAATTGTTGGATTCCAATACTAAGTTTTTTCACAATCTAGTCAGGGCTAGAAGGGCTCACAATAAAATTTCTTGCTTAACACTTGTAGATGGTATTGTTATTAATGAGCAATCTAGCATTGCGTTGGCTATGATTAACTATTATAAGTAACTTTTGGGGACTGCTCCATAGGACAGATCCCATGATGACTTAGGAATTCTGCAAAATGGCTCTACTATTACCGATGATTAGTCAAATTTTCTTTGCTCTGAGGTCTCTGCACAAGAGATTAAAAATGCTCTTTGGAATATTAATGGCCAAAAAGCTCCTGGTGTTGATGGTTTTTCCAATACTTTTTTCAAGGAATGTTGGGATATCGTTGGAGTGGATGTTATCATTGTTATCAAGGAGTTCTTTTCTATTGAAAAACTTCTGAAGGAGGTTAATTCTACTTCTCTCACTATTATTCCTAAAACTACTCATCCTGCTACTCTAAATGATTTTAGGCCAATCTCTTGTTGTACTGTGCTCTATAAGATAATTACTAAGATACTTTCTAATAGACTTAGTACTTTACTACTTGGACTTATTGACACTAATCAGTCGGCTTTTGTGAGTGTCCGCAATATTGTGGATAATGTTCTATTGGCTCATGAATTGTTGAGG
The DNA here is from genome assembly GCA_948243855.1 of Flueggea neowawraea. NCBI lineage: Eukaryota > Viridiplantae > Streptophyta > Magnoliopsida > Malpighiales > Phyllanthaceae > Flueggea > Flueggea neowawraea. The sequence continues at coordinate 13,486 of CAODLS013918227.1, forward strand.
AATTATCACAGATATGCCCAAAAAGCTAATTGTGCCCTTAAAATAGATTTGAGGAAAGCCTATGATTCTATCCAATGGGGCTTTGTTGAGGAGGTTCTATTGGGACTTAAATTTCCCTCAAAGTTCATTTATTGGATTATGGTATGTCTACGAACTTGCTCCTTCTCTATTATGTTCCATGGTTCATTCGATGGATACTTCCATGGTAGTAGGGGCCTGGGACAATGTGACCCTATGTCGCCTCTACTGTTTGTTCTGTGCATGGAGTACTTGTCCAGGGTATTTGATGCTAAACTTCATGCTTCTTTTTAGTATCATTCTGGTTGTAAATCTTTGAAACTGGTGCATTTGTCCTTTATGGATGATCTAATGATATTGAGTTGCAGTAACTTGGAATCTATCTAATCTATAAATGCTATTCTATTGCATTTCTATGCGGTGTCTGGTATGTGTATCAATAAGGGAAAAAGTTCTATTTTTTTCTCTGGAACCAAGGATAAAGTTAAACAAAGTGTTCTTAATCTTCTGAGGTTCCAAGAGGGGAGGTTGCCCGTTAAATACTTAGGTGTGCCCTTAATTTCCACAAAGCTCAAACGTGAACACTTCTCTGCTCTGCTGGATAAGATTTTTGCTAGAATTAATTCATGTACAACTCCGTGTCTTTCTTATATTGGCAGACTTCAGCTAATTATCTTTGTCTTGAGGAGCATACAAATTTACTGGTGTTCTATCTTTATACTTCCTAAATCCGTGGTGGCTGAGATTGATAAGAAATATTGGTCTTATCTCTGACTTGGTAAAGGTCATGGCTCAAAAAGCCTTATTGCTTAGGACCTTGTTTGCAAACCAAAGAAGGAAGGAGGTTTAGGAATCAATGATCTCATTTCCTGGAATAAGGCTATCGTGGGTAAGATAATGTGGGAATTTGGATTATTAGACAGAAGCTAAAGAAAATGAGCTTCTAGGGTATTACCAAGCCTTTAGACTGCAACTGGGCCTAGGGTAATCTCCTGAAACTCAGGGAGGAGTTTTGTAGTAGCTTTTCATGTGAAATGAGGGATGGTAAACACTTCTCATTATGGTATGATCCTTGGTTTCAAGGTATGTCTTTATCAGAGGATTTTTCCTCTCATTCACATTCCAGATTCAGATATTCCTAAATTTGCAATCATGGCTGATGTTTGGAAGCATAATGAATGGATATTGCCTGATCCTCTAGATGATGAGGCTGAGGCAGTTTGGAGGGAGATTTCTCAAATTTCTCCCTGTGTAATCAGGTCTGATAGAGTTAAATGGAAGCATTTTGTTTCTGGTAGCTACACTGTCAAAAGTGCTTGGAATGCTATCCGTCCAAAAACAACTATTTTTTCTAATATAAACTTGTTTGGGGGATTGGTTTCATTCCAAAATTTAGTTTTATTCTTTGGCTTGCTTTGCACAATAAATTGGTTGTTAAAGCTAGAATGTTCAGGTCGGGAATAGTTCAAGATAATGTCTATGAATTATGCAACAATGCTGAAGAAACTGTTGAACACTTATTTTTTGCATGTCCTTACTCATCTGCTTTATGAAATCTGGTTCTTTCCAAGTATAATATCCACATGTGTGTCCTCCTTTGGCATCGAGAAGTCAACTGGTTTTCTAGGAAAAACTAAAATCCAGAAATCCATGCGTATGCTTTTTGCTGGATCAATCTACTGGATACATAAAGCTCGAAATGATGTGATCTTTCAACATAAAATTTGGATTGATGAGCAATTGCTTAGTAATGTGGAAGAAAGTGTTACATTGAAGTTAGGCAATTAGTTTTGCTTAACTGTATCGAATGTTGCTATTTTGTTACTGATTGATGTATAGCTTGTATATGATTGGTTTTTTCTGTGTTGTAAGAGCTGTTGATTTGTTTTTAATTCTCTATCTCTCTGTCCAGATGTGAGTCATAGCTCGGTAGGAGATTAGGAGTAAATTGACAATTGTGGCTCTAAACTCTGTATATTCTTTGCTCACAGTGGAATATATTATTTGATTCTTACCAAAAAAATTATTCACAAATTATTATTCATTAAATATTCGTGATATATTAGTTGATGGAGGCCGCTCAAGAAAGATAAGCAAGTAGGGGTTTTTGCTAATGCTCCAAAGAACTCTATTCCATGATTAAAGTAGTATGAGTCGAAGAGTTACTAAGAAATATAATGGAAAGCGAGGAATAGTATGAATGAAGGAGATCTACTTATACTAAAAGCAAAAAGGTCTTTATAAGTTAGGAGATTTAGGAAGAAATTAATGTGTTCTTCGATTATTGGTCATTTTGGGCATGAAAAAAATATTAGATATTTAGAAATCCCGCATCTTAAAATTGACATACATACATACATGTGAACCCCCCTGAACTTCGCGATCACTTACAAATCCCCTCGAACTTGAAAAAATCATTATTAAAACCCCTAAAACATTAAAAATGTGACCGTTTAATACCGACTGTGATAACTGGGCATTGACGTGGCAATGTGCGTGACTTCAATTGTTTGTAGGCACGTATGACTTATGATCTCTCTCTCTCTTTCTCATTTACCTTTCTTCTTCCCCTCCTTTCACTCTCCTCCATCTTTGAGCAAAAAACATAGTACACAGAAGCACCAAAGATCAAAACTTCGTAGCTAGAAAATAAAATTGGTCACAATAAATTCATCAGCATAATTATTCACCATAACCCAAGAATGAGAAACGTGGGTTATTCTCTAAACCCTTCGAAAATCAACTTCAAGAAACAAAGCAAGCATTTTTACACCAGTAACATGTCTCCATGAAACAACAGAAATTAGAAGTGGGGAAAAATAGAAACAAAGAAAACAATTTCAATTTCAAAAAATAGTACAAGGGCTTAGGGATCGACCAAATCAATTACAATTGCAACATAATATGGAAAAAAGAAACAAAACCCTAGCTACTAGATCTACAATCCAAAACAAACAAAACCGAAGTCAAGAAGATCGACGGTCCTAGCTTTCCCTTTGAAACACTGTCATCTCTAGTTGAAGAAGAACTTGTTTCATCTTATTCACTGATCTTACTCTCATCACGCCTCTTCAGCCCAGATTTCAGAGAAAATGAAGGTGGAAAAGTAGTTGGTTGATTCTGTCTTGGTGGAAAGGAAGGAGGAAATAAGGAGGAGGAGAAAAGTTGTTGAAAAACTTGATTTGGTGGCGGCTAATCATAGGCAACTTGAAATGAAGTTGGAGGATTAGCCATAGCCTTGCTGCTGCAAAAGAGGAGAGGGCATCTCTGCTTAATAGTCTGCTAGGGTTGAAGATAGTTGAAGAAGAGACGGATTGAGAGCTGATACAACGCCGTTTTTAATGTGGGAGGTTTAAAAATCCATGCTGGCATGACTATAGATGGTGTGGTTGGCCACTTTTTTTCCACGTTGGCATTTGAAAATCCACATCACATGCATGGGAACCAATCGACTTAACTTGGTGTTAAACGGTCACGTTTTCAATGTTTGAGGGGTTTTCAATAGCGATTTTTGCAAATTTAAGGGGATTTGTAAGCAATCGCGAAGTTCAAGGGGAAAGTTGCATAATTAATACAAGTTCAGGGGAATTCACATGTATTAGACCTACAAATATATATACAATTATTTTCACTTAGGAATATTGTTGAATGGCGTTACGGAGGTTGACAATGATTTTAATAGTGGCCGGATAAACAATGATTAAGTTAAGAATAAGAAGAAAAAGAAAAAGAGAAAGGGTAAGATTTCTTATAAACTTTGTCATAATTAACGTATATGAATGATGCCCTTAATTATAACATAAAGACAATATTTATATCACAAGAAAAAAGAGAGAAAAACTATTGCCGACTGGTGGAGGTATCATTTTAGCATGGTTGTGTTGAAGGAATCACAATCATATTCTTCCATTCCGATTTTATATGCATATGGCATATATGTATTACTCACCAAATAGAAAAACTAAAATGATACTTTTTCTTCTTTATTTTTGGCACAATTTATAAAACTTTAAGATATTCCATTTTCTAAAAAGAGAATGGAATTTCGAAGGAAGAAGTAGATATTGTTAAGGAATCACTTTGTAAAACATATATGCATGTATATATATTGCTTTCAATCATCTCATATTTCTTTTTTTAGAAGTAGCACCTTATATTTATAAATATTCTCTTCCCACTTGCACGATTTTAAGAATTCAATTAAGCAAAACTACATTGAATTCACATTATCTTTCTCATATTTGGAAAAGTATAGAATTCGGAAACCAATATTGGCGTGCCGTCAAATAATTAATTCTTTTTGGCTTTCCCATGCATACTTTAATATAATATATGTGGAAGCAGTTCCTGTTATAAGATTTTCGCACAATAAAGCTTCAAATCTAGCACTACTTAGGTTGTATTCTTGGGAACTACTACTTAGCTAATGGAAAGCTATATATAGCCTATATTAGAGTACAGAAATATATGCCTGTTCCATGTGTACAAAATGATGATCTTCTCTTGTAACAAAAAAAAAATGAAGAGAGTAGGAAAAAAGACAATTGAGAGAGGAAGTTCAGTGAAGAGGAGGGGTTAGGAGAGGAGGGAGGAGGGGCTGGGTTGGGTATCGAACTCTCGTAGTGTGGGTTTCTGGTTGCCAACATTTTAAGTGTCATGCACTGAAACAGTTCCTGCAACTTAATTAAAGCGAATTACATGAGTCTTGAATATTATTCTAAATAAAAAAAAGAATAGAAAAATTATTTATTGCATGCTTAATATCATAATAGAAAATTAACTATTTTTTATAACATAATATTCTTTAATTAGTGCCAAAAATCCTCATGTATGTTTAAGCCTGGATCACTATAACCTCAAACAATATAGCTAAACTAAAATCACTATACCAAAATTGCTAATCTATAACACTAAATTCAATGAAGTATAACTAAATCTCTTAATTAATCTAGTATTTAAAAAGTATACTTTCTTTCAAATTTTATTATTTTATTAATTGTTTGTTTCAAGTCTATAGACACACATCTCTTCGGAAAGCAATGTTTGTGGTAATTTGATTGCTCTATTATTATTTTTTAATGATAAAACGATTCTAAATATTTCATGTTCTCATTGAGCTTAGGATAAGCAATCATCTTTTGAGTCAATTTCTTTTATATCTTTCTAAATGTGGAGATTAGTTACGATTAAATCTAAGGATTGTAAAAGTGACATAATTCATATGTTGATGAGATGGTTATTTTTTAATATGTTGTCATTATTATAACCATTGAATTAAATAAAAATTAATCTCTGTTTTTAAAAGGATCAGATAAACGAGATTGGCTCAAAAAGATGGTAGCTCAATCCGAGGTGCCCCTATTGCTCCACCAGATATAACCGTGGTCAATATATTCATACCGTTTTGTTAACTCATATTTACCATTAAGAAAAGAGGCTCAAGGCTTTAGCTCCAACACTGATGAACCTTTTCTGGGCATAGATTTGTGCTCAAGTCAGTTGTCTGTGCTTTTATGGACAAAGGAGTTAGCTAGCTAGGGAGAGATCTGTTAGGCTTTAGTTTCTGCAGTTTCTGCACAGGACAAGTGCAATATAGCCAGTAAAGTGCCTGCCCATAGTGTAGCTCAATTGTCGTCTTCCAAATATAGACGAAAACAAGTTCAGTTAAGATGCACCATTTTCTTTTTCTTTTATAGGTAAAGATGATTTATTAAGGCTTAACCCAATAAGATAGTAGGCTTGCAATAAAATTGGAAAGATCGTCCGCTATTCAAAATGTGTTTGCTGTACTAGAGGCCACAATACCAAGAAAGAAAGACAATCCTAAAAACTTACATATCAGAAGCATCATTTACTGATACGTATATCTTCAATGAAGCATTTATGATCAAAGTTTAATTATATCTTCATCATTCATGCAAGTGATGGTGCATTATGTCTTGATTGGTACATGATTTGTTTTTCCATCTTCCATTTATCAATTCTTAAATACAGAATGGATGGAAATAATATGTACGAAAATGACAGGCATTCAAAGAGATGATATTGCTTTTGAAAAGATTGCAAAAGAAAATTTACATGTGAGAAGATAATCCTGGTGGCCTACCGTAATCTTTGAATCTCTAATTAGAAACTCCTTATTATTACATTAATACTCAATTTATGGAGTCTACTACTTTCCGTAAAGCAAGGTCTTCACTTTGAAACTTCGCCTTTTGGGCAACCTAATCACAAGGAGTGACTCGCTCATAAGTGTTCAAACAAAGCTTTCTAGCCTCTAGAGATACAGATTTGTCAGACAAACATTGTATTTAATTAGTATGTTTTCAGTATATAATATATTTTTTTATGAATATTATTTTTTATAAATTATATCACTTTTTTTAATATTTAAAATCTGTAACAAGCACTAATTAACACATTGAAGTAAGTTTTTAAGGATTTGTTAGATATAATAGATAGGTAACGATGAACTATTAGGAAAAATAGCTAGTCTCTCATTATATTATAACTACTTATTAATGGTACTTATCGAGAGAAAAAAGAAAGAAAGAAAAACTGTCCCTTTGGATACATCCGATAAAATTGGAACAATATAGAGAAGATTAGCATGGCCCCGTGCAAGGATGACATGTACAAATCGAGAAAGAAAGAAAAACGACCTAATGATATTGGAATAACGATATATTTTCTTAATGAGTATTATTATTCTGAATATCATATAACTGATTTATGCAATCCGCAAATCCATTGTTAGAACAGTTAGATAGCTCTGCAGACGTGAATTAATTAAACCAGGCTAGTTTAAAGTGAATATTTTTGTTCGTATGTAATATTCACAGTATTAATTGTCAACTTCAGGGGTCATTTAATTTCATATTGTTGCCTTTTCATTGTGTTAAACTGATGAGTACTATTTAAGGACGAAATATTGTTGCATTTCCAATTAAAAAATGACCTAATAAAGGTGAGACAGGAAGGAAGAAAACATGGGAACACAACAAAAGGGCTAGAGAGGAAGTCATGTATGAAGCTAAAGGGGTTGATGAAGCATCAAAATCCAAATCAAAGAAAAACATCGAAAACAGTACTCTAAATACAATCATGGTCACTTATCAAAAGAAAAAAAAAATGCAATTATGGTCGAGATCTACAATTCCTCAACATGATCAATTAATGATGGAGTTGTGTGGGGTCTGACGAATCGGCTGACGCTATTAACTATTCGGCAAACTCTTAAGGTATCACGCCTACTTCAATTACTTTTTTTTATTTCCAATCTTTTTATTTTAAAATTGACTCAACCTTAGTCAAATTTTAACTCCGTTATTATGATCAATACATAATTTTACTTTTTTAGTACAATCATTGGAGAATTATCAAAAGCAAGAAAAAGGTTGGATATTATTGCGTCTCTCTTATTTTCTGGACCACACCGATGTCTTTTCTACTTTACAATCTTCATTTCAATATTTTTGCCTGGTGACAAGAACTTTACGTGGAGCTTGCAGCTGTAGTGATTTAATAAAATATTCATGATAATTAATATATGTTAGTGACATCTTTTTATCGAATTATACGATAGTTTATTGATAAAGTCTTTTTTCCAATGGGGAATCAATAATCATATTGATCTTACGAAATTTTACTTATCAAATGACATAAATTCACAAATAAAAATATTTATTAAAAACTTGTCAATAAAAAGGGTAGAACAGAGTTACATTTTACGAAGTCTTTGGTAAGACACACCATCACCATCCCTGCAAGGAACGATCTATAACTTCCGGAGGTGGCCGGTTAAGAATATGGCAGCCTAAAGGAAGAGTCCGACCAAACACCTTGATCCAGTCCGCGACTTGATTCCTTCTTTGAGCACGTAGCTAATTTTGATCTCCCTGTTGTCCCAGAGTGGCAACTCAAAGTGGCAATCTAAGAAGGGAGTACAATTGAATTGTTTTTAGATTTTTCAAGCTCTTTTACTTGAAAACAACCAAAACAAAAAACAATCGACTTCAAGCCCTTGAAAATAAAAGCAAGTAATAAGTAACGAAATTAAAGAGAGAAGAAAATAGAGATCAAAACCTTTGATTTATCGAAATTCAGTCTTTATTGACCTACGTCGATTCTTCAAGCTCAGCCTGAGAGTTTTGAATCAACTGTCTCTTTATTTCCGAGTGGAGAGAAACCTTACAACTTCTCTCACTTGTCTCTTAAGTTTTACAATCTCTTGTTTACACTAAGTAAAAAGAGGAAGCCCCACTGTTTATTTTGGGCTCAGGCCTAATTGATCGGGCCGAGATTGAGAAACCTACTGGATTGGAAGCCCACAGGTTGAGGCCTAGGGGAGCCTCCGGCCCCCAGGAAATTGGGCTTTCGGAGTGAGCCGAAAAAGAAAAGAATCACACTCCAAGAAGATCTGAGAATTAGAAGACCAACCTCCGTAAATTGCTCTTCAAGTAAAACATTCTTATAAGGAAAAAGTCACCACAAAAGGCAAGTGCAGACCTAAGGGAGCCTCTAGCCTCAAGGAATTTGGCTTTTAGGGTGAGTCAAGAAAGGAAAGAATCTCTCTAAGGAGAGTCGTAGTTGAGGGTTGAAAGATTGACCTCCATGAATCACTATTTAAGTTAAAAACCTACTGAAGGAAAGAGACCCCTAACAAGGAAAGTGCAGACGTAGGGGAACTTCCAGCCCCTTAGGAACTTGGCTTTTGGGGTGAGCCAAAAATGGAAAGAATCATGTCTCTAAGAAAAGTCAGAGATGATGAAGTAAGATTGGATCATTAGAGGAGCAAACCACCAAGTGGCCACCAGCTTGGTGGCTTGTGACGGCCACTAGGGATTCCATAGCTAATTAGGGGAATGTTTCCTTGATTTCAGGGATGACTTAATTGATGATTGTAATTAGGATTGGAGCCTCTACATTACACACTACACACAAGACATCATCTCTCAGAAAGAGAGAAGAGGCCTTCGACCTTCATGGGAAATAAAGAGTTGTCGTCTTCATCCACTCGTGACTCCTGCATTGTGTGAATTTTCATGTAACAAATAGAAAACGAAACTAGTTCATGTTATTTCCGTTGTTAATCAACGAAGCTAATTTACATGCAAGGTTAGAATACAATTAGATTCGTTTCCGCTTTCACATATGATTTTTGTTGCGCACATCAAGGTTAGTAACCTGAATGATTATCGATTCGTTTAGTTATTTTATTGCATGTGATACCAGCAAACATCAACCAAAATAAAAGGCAAGAGAGAATAAAAAAAGACCAATTTACCAATACACTCAGTTGAGTTTACAAACAAGCTAGAGCAGTTCAATACTACACAAATCACAATCCATCCGCAAAAAAGCCAAATGAACAAATGTTGGCTTTGAAAGGTCTACTAAATCCACTAAGCTTGCAAACTAAAAGATGTTTGGGAGGAGCAAACTCTGAAAGCTCAGTGAATAAAAAACATGCAAGACCATAACTGATTTTTTTTGTCACACATGTTGTTTAAGCACACACTAACTTTCTACTCAGCAAATGAAGGACATGTTCACATATCATTTGTACATATATGATTTTATAGTCTCAATGATCTTCATTTGTATGCAGATAAACCATTTTCTTGTATTCGAAAGCAAAATTGGTTTAAACTCATATAGTAATTCACATTGAGCTCAGAACTATATTTCCCTTAGCCAGGTCTGTAATGTAAAGACGCAAACAATGATGCGATATAAACTTGAAAACATTTTGACACAGTAAAACATAGACTGATGCATAAGACGGTATGGATTCACATAGAACAAATGAAAAAATTGGTGTACACATCCCACAAAATTATTTGGCAGTTAAGGACTGCTAAGAAGACTTTAACCTACAATGCAAAAGTAACCAAGGCAAACAGTTGAATTAATTTTGTGGTGAATTAATTATAAAACCAGATTAACAGTTAAGAAAGTTAGGGGGTTCTATATGGATATCCCCAATCAAAGTACAACTAGAAGTTATCAATGAATTTCAACATAACCCACATCTGCATGGAACACCCAGATCAGGAAAAAAATGATCACTTTCCAGTTCATAAATGAATATAGACATTCTAAAGTTCTCTGAATTCATAAGCTATTCAAGCAGAAATGTTTTGTACTTTTTCCTTTTAATATGATTCAAAAATTATTGTTTACATTGTAAATTACTAGCCAATTGCAAATGACAACTTGTTTATAATTGAGGTAAGATTGGCAGCAACTTACTGTGGCATTATACTTGAAATACACAGAGCTGTCAAAAAATAACTGTATTCATCTAGAACAACTGGCGAGAAGCAAGTCCCATGCTTCTCTGCAAGTCAAAGCAACAAAAACTATGCAGAAACAAATAACATCCTTGTATTATCTAAAACAAAAGGAGCCAGCAACTCTTATGATGACAGCTATTGTGTTTGTCTACTGGTTCGCCTGGCATATTATTATTTTTTAAATAAAAATTCAACTTCATTCTGATCTAATAATTAAATTTATTCTAATAAATTAAAATAAAATTATATTTAATAGAATATTTAATAATTATTCTGCAAAATTTTTAAAATAATTTTTATGTTATAAATGAAAAAATTAAAAGATTAAAAATTAAAAATTTTAATAAAAAAATTATAAAAATATTGAGTAAACGGAATAATTTTAAAAATCGTAGATTACGAGTAGCTTAAATAATCAACAAAACAAGGTAAAGTAGCGAGAGAAGAAGAACGCCTTGTTTTCAAAACCATTTGGAAGAGGCCTCATTCCTCGTCCGGGGTGGCGGCGGCGGTGAGGTGCGAGGTTTTGGCACCGCGGCATACTGGAGTTGTTTTTAGTTCGTTGTGCCGTCGTTTTGAGGTTGGTGCCGACTAGTAACCGACTGACTCACCATACAAGTTAGTGCAGCATTTAGTTTCATGAGGGCTTTGTCAATACTCTTGAAGGAAGAGTTCCAGTGATCGGAGAAGGAAGAGTGAGAAGGGGGAAGTTCTGGAATGTTCTTTCTGTAGACTGGAGAAAGCGAGGAGCAACTTGGTTAACGTGTAATTTGGGTTTGTTTGGGAACCGGAAGATTAATATTAATGACTTGGATATTATTTTCCACATGAGCATTCCGAATTTTGTTCTCTAATTTTTGCTTAAAAAAGGCAAAATATACAATTATATCAAAATATTACAAAATACATAAAAAAATATTACATTCAAGCCTTCCAAAAAAATGGGATTTAAAAAATTTAAAATTACAAAAAGACTCAGTTATTTTTATTTTGTTTTAGACTTTTAGTAGGCTATTGTTTTCATTTTAATTTCAATGCAAACTAGTTTTGGTTTTATTATTATTTGGTTTTGAATGGTTTTTATTTGGGTTTCAATTTTCTTATTTGTTGTTCATTTGAACTGGACATTTTTTTTGGAAATAAACTCTTTTGGGATCTTCGTTTTGTAATATTTGGAAATACAAGTGAGTGCCGTCGTTTTACTAGGCCTCTTCCATTTATCAATAGTCTTTACCAGCAAAACCAGTATAATTTACAAAGAAACTTTAGTCATCAAAAACATGCACTACTCAGTCATTCCAAGTGTTTTTGTTTCACAAACTAGTTTCCAACCAACAACAAACCCACTTTCCATCTTCAAAAACAACTGCTAAATTGAGTGAAACACTGTGTTGTCTCTTTATGGTTGAAGATGGTGAAACAAGTACTTGAGCATCAGAGACGGTTATTTTGTGGACGAAAACTTAAAAAGTACTCTCTTGGGATGCAACCCAGGTATGGATTTCATTATTTCCAAATTCTTGGTTGAGTAGATGAGTAGAGATCAAGCCTCACTTGTCTATTTTGTAACTTTGAGACTAAAAGCTCTCTAGTATTTTCAATTGTTTTACCTTCAAAGTATAGCTTTCAGTGCTTTCAAATTCTTGGTTGGAAAAATTGTGATTCATCATGACCAACAAACTCACAACAGAAGCAACACGGCACAATGCTGACTATCACATTGTAATTATTTCATCTCTTCATTGAGCAATGCATTGTCAAAGACACTATGTATCGTCAGCATTTTCTGCTTACAGTGTCGAAAATACCAAAGCAAATCATTAAAAAGAATAACGATCACCAAATCAAACTCGCAGGAGTTCTGCAAATCCTGCACGTAAGAGCCAACAAGCCGATTTCATGAATTATCGCAGAAAAATGCACAGCAATGCAACAGGTACTGGATAATACAAAATGTCAACAGCACCAACTACAGATTTAGTACCATTAGTGTTTAAAAAATAAAACATAGATACTCTGCAATCACTATCATATTTAAGTTTTGTTATGCTTATTCGCACACAAGTCAATTAGTGGGTCGTTCAATGTAACAAAGTTGCACAATTGATGATTTCAGTAAACAATTTTGGGCAGGTGCACAGGTTTCAAATAATGGATTAGAGTGTATCATCAATTAAAAACAACAGAAAATACACATGCATAATCTTCTTCGGTTCTCGTCATTCCACCGTGAAAATTGTGTTACCTGGAAAGATATTGAACTGGTACGAAAAATGATCAATTGTTTTGCACAGTGCACTTCTTCGTGCTCCATAAATCTGCAACTTTAAATGGACGCTGATATAGAATAACAGAGCATTCTTTACCAACAATAGGGATACAGGGCACACAAGAAAACATAGTTTCCTTCCAATCATGCCTACTGTTGAAGATGATAGACAAAAAATTACTTTCCGTCTGCTAGCTGAATAATATAATACAAAGACTGCATTACACTAGTCAAATTAGCATGAAATGGTTCAAACGTAAAAGAGAACGAATGTTGGAGGTTTAGGAAGATATTGCTAATTTTCTATAATTCCCTTGAACATGGATGCAAACAAAGAAATACCTTTCATTCTCCAATTTCAACCAAATCAAGGTTGTAGTTGGACAAAACTCTCATGAAACTAAATGCTGCACTAACTTGTAGACGTTTCTTCTACAGAAAAAGAGTCCAAATTATGACCTTTATAAGCTGTTAATAATTCCTTCTTGTGATCAGTAAACTGATAAATAAATCTCTCTAAGAACACCTCCTCTACCAAATGCACCACATTTAAAAACCTAGGCTCTTTCTTCAGTAATCCCTTGGACTTGATAATCTCCAGTACTCTATATCGTGGTATCACTCTATTCTCGATGCTATACATCAAAAGTATTGGATGAAAAATTAACACCTCCTTTTTTAACTTAAGCGTGTTCAAATAGAAATCAAGTCCAATACTCGACTTTTTTGTTGAAACATTAAGCACAGATGGCGCCTTTCTAACCATTTCCATGTACTCATCCCTAGAGAAGCCAAAGCTCTCAAAGTGTTCAACTTTCCTCTCAAACGGTCCAGCGCCACAACAAGAAACAGCAGCCAAAGCATGAACAAACATCTTCGAATTCATCTCGAATCCCATCTTGGAAACCTTGTAAACAATGTTCCTAAAAGAAGTTTCTTCAACAGTAAAAACCCTAGGCTGCTTCTTTAACAACATACCTAGATGAGCCCCAACAATCCCACGACTCTCGCAAAACCTAATATTAGGCAACAATTTTGAATTCATATCAGCACCAACAAGCCAGGAACACCGACTTAAAACCTTCAACAAATCCTCATGATTCTCATCGCTCCCGAAAATTTTCTTCAGAAGTTCAATAAACGGAACCAACTTTTTCTCCAAACTAACTTTTAAAATTGGAGAAGTCTTGGAAAAAAACTTACCCAGTTGAGAACCAGAAAGACCCAATTGTTGAAAAAACTCAATCTTGGGTTTAAGAACTTTATCAATGTCTAAGACGAGGATCTCGGGACACCGACGAACTGAAGACTGAATCTGTTCTTCGGAGAAGCCGAGATTTAGAAAGTACTGAACCACAGCGCGAGGCCTTTCAAGGGACTTGACATAAGAGAAGCGAGTGGCCAACTCTAAGGATTGGGTTTCTGAGAAATTTAATGTTTTCCTGAGATAATCCACAAAGGGAGGGTTTGGGGTTTTAGTGAGAGAGGAGAGCGAAGAGAGGAGAGTGAAAAGAAAGGGTGTTGTGTGAGTATTGTGGAGGTGAGAAGGTGAGAATCTGGAGAGAGACTTGACATTGAAAGATTGCATTTTGCAAGAAGAAAGATTTTGTGAGTTTTACGTTCTTGTTCCTGCGCCGTATGATGTTTGCTTTGGATGAAACGTTCGGCCCTGGTTTGCTAGGTCAAGAACGGCGCAGACTTATGGTGGACTTAAAATTTAAATCTTGAAGTGATATACTTTTTTTAATTAAAAAAAACTGAATTTGATAATTTTTCCATTAAAAATTTTAATATTGTTTTCTCATGCCAAAATTGTTTAAGAGGGAGAAATAAGCGGGTTTTTTGCTACAAACTATATATAAATGCTAACTGATAAAGAGTGAGCAATCAAGAGGGGTTTAGACTCGAAATCGAAGGATGCCAGTATGCTTATAAACGATATTTTGCTTTTTCCAGTGATGGACGGGAGATTATATATTTTTAATGTTTGGAGTCGAACCCTCCACGTGACATGCAACTTTTTTCTTGTTTTCAAAATTGTTGGCCAATGGGAAAACAAGAGATTAATCCATTCGCCTTAGCAGAGCCGTCACCGATTCCAATCTTTGTGAAATGCCTCAAATAGAATTGCTGCCAAACTATGATGCCATTTCCTGGAGAAGCATTTAAAATGAATAAAGGATCGTTTGTGAGTGTCCAGGAGGTGTTTGTGAACAGGCCGAAGAGAGTCGAATAAAGGGTTGTTAACGAATAATTTGACAGTTGAATTTCCTGGGAACTTTACCAGCCAAAAAGGCTCCGAGTATTTTGACGGAGACATAGAAGGGTTAATATATGGGTCATCACAGTTTGTGCAAAACAATTAACGTATTGAAAGGTACTGCAGTTTGGTGTGAAACTATTATTTAATTTATTCAGATACCTGTGGTCTTCCCACTACACAAATTCTGCTTGGATTTTGCTGATGTTAATGTCTTAATGCAGACTGGATAACATAGTGACTGGAGAAAGTGTCCTTATTGCTTAGCCTTTATAAAATCACCTCATAGGTTAATATTTGATTCATCATAACCAACAAACTCGCACCAGAAGCAACACAGCTCAATGCTTACTATCACAGTGCAATTATTTCACCTCGTCATTCAGCAATGCATTGTCAAAGACGGTGTGTTTCTCACTTAATCGACTAAAGAACAGTATTTTCTGCTTACAGTGGCGAAAATACCAAAGCAAAGCAGTAAGAAAAATAACAATCACCAAATCAGACTCCCAGGAGTTCAGCAAATCCTGCACATGAGAGCCAACAAGTAAATTTCATGAATTATGGCAGAACGGCCTTTTCCATCATCGACCCTTTTGACAAAACTTCTCTTGCCAGTCTCTTGTGTTCCCTCCGCTTCTCACCAATTTGAGGTCCTTTTAAATTAGAAATGTAACAATGAGAATACAATATGAGATTTCCCTTACAATTAATATTATGACGAAGAAATATTTTTACTTTTTCACTAATTTTATTAATATCACCGAAAATTACAGTGGAGTGATCAAAATCTTTAATCAAGTATAATAAAGACACTTAAATACCAATTTATAAAGAAAACAGGTTCTATCAGTAGACTAGCAAATTGGTGGATCTCTCAATACTCTCTTCCCTGTTCCTCAAGCTATTGCACAAGCAAGTAAAGAAATGATAATACTAGACCGGCTACATGATACTCATGATGACAATAACCATTAAGAAAATTTATCCTTATTAATATACCATTATATGGAAAACTAGTCATTTCAACAATTAGGTATACCAACGTACTGTCCAGCAAAAGCCCCAGATCTTATTGCTACGTGGACTTGGACAATGCTGGAGCTGCTTATTTATCAGCAGGTATTTTGCAGGCTAATTTGCCTGGTTCTGGGGAAAATTATCAGCTAGCTTCTAGCAGACCAGGCAGTAACTCTATCCATAAAGCATAGGCAACTAACTTGAGCACACAACAGGAACAGATGAATTCTATTGCCAGAAAAGATTCATCAGTTGGCGCTAAATTCTAGTTGCACTCACAACCTAAGCCCTTTTTCTAGAAGGTAAATATAGAAGAAACAAAGTGTTCCAGGATTGAATTAGTGTATCTGTTGAAACAAGCACGTTAATCTTGCAAGAGGAATTTTCAGAAGCAAAACAGAGCATGTTGGTATTTTTAAGATAATTCTCACAAAAGAGAATTTAGTGCTCAATATACAATTCACTTGAGATCAAACTATCTGTAACAACAAAATGACAATAGTTCAAAGATTAGTTATTTAATAATTAAAAAGGAAGCCCTGCCTGGCGCAACCAAAACTGGAAGATTAAATAAAAAGCTTAGAAGTCATCTCCTTCCCACGTCTATTGCTATATGATAAAAATCGATAATCAAAATTGCGGAGAAAGAAAATGTACCATCACAAATTGCGAAGAAAGAAAATGTACCATCACAATTTATTTCCATCGCAAGGATTGCCTAATTCCAGTATAAATTAGTCCTAGCGACCTTCCAATCAAAGTAACTAGAAAGAACGAGATGGCATTGCTCACTTTATCCACTAGAGCTCTAATCAATGGCATGGAAATGTCAGATAACTCAAGGTATAGACTGAAGTAGTATCTCCTGTCACAAAAAAAATATTAGATTTAGAAAGCATGATAATCACTTATAGGAATGAAATATAAGGCACATCATGACAGCAGAAAAATGTAACTCTATTTGTTAAGAAGAGTGGGAATCCTTTATGTTCTCTTTACAATTATGAATACAGGGAGACAATTGTAGCATAGCTGTAATTACTAAATGAACCCAAAATCATGGCCTCTCCATCAAGGAGATTCACGTAATGCATGTTTTTCCCTTACAAGCAGCCAAATGAAAATGTAAACACTGCCTATACAGTCAGGGCTACAATCATCATGCTTGTTGCAATTGTACATCGGATCAAAGAGGTGGAGATAATGGAAGAAGAATAGCCTCCTTTAAATTTACAGGGTTTTTCAAGTGACAATCCATATGAAATTTGTGAAAATTCTTAGCACTGGTACAGTTAGGCTGTGCGCATGCAAGAGGAATGACAAAAGTGTGACAAATTGTAAACACATACCATCCTGTCAAGGCTCTTAGTTCCTTAGTTCGTTTTACGGACATAGAGAACTGGCTTATCACAGCATAAGATAATGCAGGTTGAACTGTTCTGGATTCTCTTAGAGTAAGCTTTTTCCACCAACTACGAATTTCAGTTTGATTCTGGCTTGTTTGCTCAATGACTTTCAACTGAAGAGCACATAAATCAAACCGATCCTCATACATTGACACAACCGCCTCTAGATTTTGATACAACCATTGATTCAAAGCCACCTGTCAACCACAGAGATGCATTGATCCTCATATATTGAAACATAATATATTAAATAAAACAGGCAAAAACACCTCTTTGAAATATCTTATACTCTAGCTGGAATAAGCATTTACATCATCAGTTTACTTTATCTATTAGTCAGCAGAATAAGATTTATTTTTGACTAAGGAAACAGGAAAGACAGAAAAACAAAACTATGCTTCTACAAACATATTCTCTGCAATACAGCAACTCAAAAACTGATCAAAACTCTGATTCTACAAACATATTTCCTGAAATATAGCAACTCGAAAACTGATCTCCTCCCAATAACATAGTGGATATGAAATTGAATGGAAAATGAAATAAATACACTAGAAATCAAACCAATCACACTTCATCTAGCTATCCTATATAATCAAAGGAATTTTAGTGGCGCGGAGATATCTGCGCGCAATTGCATGCATGTAAGCATGTCCAAGCGTCAGAACTAATTATAGCCCATTAACTTAGAGAAATAATTTCATACCTCATTCCGTAATCTTTGAAGTGCTCGGGTTGACAAATCACACATAGTCATACCCAGTCTGTTCATTTCATTTGATAAATTACCATCAACAGAAATAAGCTCCAAATAAGCGCTAGCAATGCCATCTGCTAACGTTATCACCAAATCTTCCAATATGGAATTCCCGTGCCGCAAAAACAAGTTATCATCATAACAACTACTTTTCCTGCTAAAACAAAAATATAAGTACAATAAATATCCCATAATTCCCATCACATGAAAACAATACAGGGATTATAGGCTCTATGCAAAATAAGACCATGACAATTTACTGATATCTTTGACAGACGGTACTTAGTGCAACATTACTTGAATATTTACATATACAAACTCTGGAAAAAACCGAAAGTGTTTATATTCAACCAATGATTTTCCAAAGACAAAAATTATTTTGTAGCATTGGAAATATCAGCAGGTTAATTATAACCATAAAACCTCATTGCCATATGGCAGAGTAAGCAACTTCCAAATAATTACTAGAGTTTTTGGTAAAGGAGATTTTAAGATCATATTGTAATAATCCAACTAACACACATCTAAACACAAAACAATGAATGAACACAGTACCATGCATAAGTCGTTAAGTTGATTACTGATCGGATTAACTGGATATGCTTCATATGGTGCCAGCATTAAAGCCGATATATGCTGTGATACCCTTTCAAAACCAGTTTTGGGCTCCTAGGTTGAGTACTATTTCGGTTGTTCTAGAAACACAATGACTTTGTCCAGAAAGAATATGTCAATAATTTAGGAGACAGAGTGATTTGCTAATGCATCCATTTTGCAATGTCAAGGAAGAAACGAAAACAAGATAATCATCACCTGATTTTACCTGAGAAAACCAAATTTCAGAAAGTATAACAATTCTGCATAGAGATCTTCCTTGCCTGACTTTCTTACGTTCTGCAAAACAGTGTCATCTTCTTTTAACTTCTCAACCATTGAAGAAATGAGTCCCTGAAAAGAAAACATTAACTCTGTCAAGGCAAGATACGCATAATGAGGTACAAATATTAATATGTAATATTATTTCAGTTTACCTCATCAGACTTCTCATTTACAAGGCGAAGTTCCTCTGTCAGCCAACTTATGCATACAGGATAGCAGGATCTTTGAATAATTTGAGCACATACTTTTGACCAGGTCTCAATATTTCCAGTCTCAAAATCACCTATAACATCATTAACCTACATGTGAAAATTATGAAGCCCTTAATAAGCAATACATAGGAACTTATACTAGAGACAAAAAGAAGGTTCCTTTTTTGGTGCACTGGTACATGTTTCTGCCAATATGCCTAAGGGCATAAAATATCTGCTCCCAATGTTTTAGGAAACTATTTTATCCATCGGTGCATCTCATCCACATCCAGTGAAATTAGACTTTGATCGTTTGATAATAGTTTAAACATTCACTCTGTACAAACAAGTCAAATTTAATCATGAAACGTTCATTATTCAGATATAATTTAAAATTCTGCATGAAGCCACTGCTCCTAGTCATCAAATCCACAAAAATGTAGTCTAGAGCTCAAGACAAAAAAAATGTTCCACTGAACTACGGCACTGATCAACAGTATTCCATGATACTAACAGAATGAACAAATATTATGTTGCATGTTTCCAATGAAGCATCCTAAGTTATGGAGAACATCTAGCATTCCATAAAGGTAAAAAAAGATCAGCTATGATATTGCCAAAAGAACTTAGGATTAACAACACAAGGAGCAAAGGCAGAGAATTTACAGAAAGATGTCCTAACTTTCCATGGCCTTCCAAATTTTTATAAATTACAGAGGAATAGTTTCAGTGCATACCTCTTTATTGAGTCGCTGAAAAGAAGTGCAAAGCAATCTCAACTTTGGACTATCAGGTATAGCAGACAGACTCAATGGTTGCTTATTATGTCGTTCCTCAAATTCAAGTGCTTCATTTCCCAAATTGTTCCTCTGTTCTACAGCATCTAGCACATCTAAAAGTTTTTTCTTTACTGCATGCCAAGCATACCCTAAATTGGCACTACCATCGTTCTTCCTAGCACTACAATACACAAAAATGCCTTATAAAGGACCGCACACACAGTCGAACAAGCACATTGCATTTATTGAGCAACAAAACAACATTTGTGATCAAAATAGATTTATAAAGCGAAACAACTCAAATCAGCTTACCCTTACCTACCAGATGATGATCCTGAGCTCTCGCAAACCACATTGTCTTCATTTACAATTCTTGGCGCCAAATTGTTCTTCTGAATAGGAACAACTCCAGCCATATAAGTAAGACATATACTGGCCATCAGAAGCAACTGATCACTACCAGAAACCCAATCAGACGTGATGGCTCCATCTGGGTCCACCAAGGACGCTACCAACAAGCTACTAGCTTTCAAATTCGAGACTTTCTTACTACAATTCCTCGAAGTCCTCAGCTTTCCAACCTTACAGCATCCATGTGAATACCCTCTAAAACTACAATCAACAAATAATTAATTTTACATTACAACTAAATTAGAAATACTGAAAAAAAATAGAAAAATCAAAAGAACAGTACCTCTGTTGTGATTTTCTGAAAAGTGAGGTTTGAGGTAGAAAGACAGAATCTTTGACGCTGCCCGTCCACATAAAAGGCGACGTGGAAGCTGCCATTTCCAGGTGGCACGCATCTATAAGTAGTAACCAACTAATTCAAACACAACAGCATTGAATTTAGGGTTAGGGTTACAAAAAAATATTCGGGGATTGAGAGAGAAAGGAGAAGAAAGAAAAAAGGTTTTTTGGAGGGAGGATTGGGAATGAGAGAACGTGGTTTATGCGAGTCGTTGTCGTCAACGATGAGTGGCGATGGCCTTGTGCGGGTTCAGGAAGAACGGTCGTTAACGGATATAGAAACTGTTGTGATGATGACGCAATCAGCGGCTCGAACGCTCGTTAATCACTAGTTAGTGGCTCGCACCACTGGCTCGGTGGGTGTGGGCCAGTTGCAACCAGACGGTTGGCTATTGAGCCTGGGCCATTCAAGTTGGGCTGCTTCGGAATTGTGTACATAGGGAAATTGGAGAGCGGAAGTTAAATTATGTCATTCGATTGCATTTTCTGTAAATATTGAGTATGTTTATTACAGGGGTTATAAGTTTCAGATTCATGAATATAAATTTTTAATTCAAAGACTCTTATTTATATGTTGATGTTGTTCTGTGTTTTAAAAGATTAAGTCGTCTTGTTTATATTTGTTTATACGTTGTTTCATATTTATATATTGATTGAATTTTATTTATAAATAACATATAAATAAATATATATTAATCAAAGTTGACTGAATTTTTTGTATAAATAATATATAAATAAATATAAACAAATATAAATAAATCATTGTGCTTGTAATTTTTATTCGTTGGACTGTGCGATTAAAATTTTGGACAAATGGGTTGAAATTTGGAAATTGGGTCGTATGATTTTGTAAATTCTTATTTTAGAGTCTGTATATATATAAATCCTCCATTGAAAAATTATTGAGAAGTTTTTTTATTTTATTCTATAGTTGAAATTATATAGATTTAACAAAATTAATTTAAAATATAGTAAAAATTTCATAAATTTTTTTTCAGGAAAAAAAATTCATAACTTGATACTTGGCATCACTTCTTTCGAGCATCCAAAATAACAAATTTAAAGGCATACTTAGAAGAAATAAAATGTGTAAATGATTAACCCAATTTAGAAAAAATAATTTCATTCATATATATATATATATATATATATATATATATATGAAGTTGCACAAAACATGCTTTATGGGCTATCTATCTTGTTTCTCTAAAATTTCTCTAAACTTCTTCTTGCTTTTCTTTATCACATATTTCTCTCTTCTTTTGTGCCCTAAAATGGGGAAGTGCTATGCATTACACTTTCTTATCACAAATCCTCCTTCATATTCTATCAACATTGGGCATGACAAGAATGTGAGAACAAATTTTGTTTCAAATCACATGAACCAGTCAGAAAACACCATTGTAATCAAAATAATGAAAAAGTTATAAAGGTTGTCAAGGCTGATGGAAAAATTTTAGAGTATGCCAAACCAATATTGGTTAAAGATTTTCTGATAAATTTCTCAGGATTTAACATTTTTTTGTTAAGTAAAACATCAAAAAACTACATTCTTCCAGAGAATTACAGGTTAAAGATTGGCAATGTTTATTATCTCGTTCCTACCTTGAATTGCTCTCCAAGAAGATCTTGTAATTCTACTGTTCCAAACATTAGTCCTGCAAATACTAATGGTGGTTGCGACAGGATTAATGCGATTATGACGAAGAAACAGCTTCAAGAACTGTTGTTGTTCAACAACATGTCACTACAAGATTTGTCGTCCTCGTTACGAGTTGATAAAAAGGTCTTCTGTAAAAAAGTCTTCTGTCGTAGGCCTTCAAAGTATCGGCTATGGCAACCAGTGCTAGAAACCATACATGAAGGAAGTGAACAGTTCCTTTTGTTTGTTGATGAACTGGAGTATGCTATAATAGCCAACTAAAATAATCTTAATTTTTGAACAAATTGGGTAGTTATGTGATGGAACTTTTTTAAAAAATTACTTGATATAAACATTTACTATCTGTATGCATTGAAAATTTGTACCTTGTATATATATAGGCCGTTAAGTTGTCTTCCAAACAAAACAAAAAGAGAGAAGAAGAAGAAAAAAAAGAAATGTTCAGATACCTCTATCATTTCTTAGTATATATTTTTTATACACACCAACTATTGTATTTAAAAAAAACTTTTATGACAATGTTTAAATGTAAAAAGAAATTGCCGAAAGTTTGTAATTCTATCTTTTTTTAATCAAATGTTCTAACATGCCATTTAATTGCTGCATCATTATTATATGATGAAATGACTCATACAACACCCCAAGTTAGCATTTTAAACAAAAATAATAGAGTACTAACATGGTAGATTTGTAAAAGGTTCTACAAGTTATGTGCCTGTTTTGGTCTTAACACATAATTAGTACCTGAATTTTCGTCCAACATTACTCTAACACTTTAAATTTCAATTTTCACCTATCAAACCATACAAATTTATTTACATAAACACTATCAAAAGTTTTATGTGACAAAAGTTTTTACATTTAAATTGCTCTTACCATTCCTTTTGATCCATATAAAATCAGATGCAGATTCAATAACTCATAATTGAATGTATCATCGACAATGATTCAGAATGCATCAATATTTATTGAATTAATTAGATTACAGTGTCTATCAGCAGGGGTAGCTGGCGCAGTTGGCTATAGGTCTCATAGCTAAAGAGTGATCCTGAGGTTTAGAGTTCGAACCTCTCTCACCCCAATCTTTTTCCTCTTCATCTATTTGGGCCTTTCTTATTGACGTCGATTACGCCGTAACGGACCCATCCCACAAAACCCTAGCAAGCAAATGACACCAAAAAGAAAAGGAACTGACCCTCTACTGAAATAAAACCCTAAACCCATCTTTTGTTCTCTCTCTCTGCCACCCCATTTACATCTCCAATACTTCTCAACAATGGTGAAGAGAAGTAAAAGTAAGCAAAACCCATCTCTGTAATTCACTATGTTCTCTCAAAGATTATTCCTTTTTTTAATATTCATCGTTTTTTAATGTATA